>SJYV01024581.1:157456-211304 GCA_006410875.1 Neotragus pygmaeus | reverse complement strand
GTTTGCCTACTTGAATTCACAGCTCCTTTTTCCTGTTTGGTCAACGGAATCAGACAAAAACCCCAATAGTCCTTAGAACATTTGTTCCAATAAGACCGAGAAACACTGGCTCTCATCTTTACCTTGCTGTGCAACAGAATATATCATGATGATTCCCACATGTTCCTACAAGGAAGGCTTCTAAAAGGCTGCTCAAGTATAACTGACCCATGATTTAATCTTTTTGTGCCCCCATCTGGCTGTGTCTCTATTTGTGGTTGGAAGACGTCCTGCCTCGACACCGCCCAACCCCAGCTTCTCAATGTGCCCTAGGCCCTAGGGCTTGTACTAGCCCCCTTGTGTTCAGTTCTCTAGAAATTACCAGACAGCACCCATAACCTACTTCCCACCTCTGCTGAGATATCTCTTTTAAAGGATTTCAGAACTATCTCGGAATTTTATTCCCCAAGTGGAGAATTGGAACCCTTGACAATATGGTTTGAAATTTCTCTGCCAGAGCAGCAGACAGCTAATGCCATAGTTAATAGCATTAAGTGACCAAAAAGTTTTTCTAAACTCACTCACACTCATGTTATGTTAGATAACTGATTTGCCTTGGACTGCCTTCTGGCAGAACATGGAAATATCCATGCTATCTTAACCACCACCTGCTACACTTGGATAAGTATTTTTGGTATCAGTTCAGTTCAGTCGCACAGTCATCTCTGACTAGAAACTCAAATTGAAGTCCTACAGAAGAAACTCACTTGGCTTCATTCTGATTCCTTTAACATTCCAATGTTTGATCTGTTCAGTTGATCACCCTTAAATCTGTCTCTTATACACATCTTATGTTCTTTTCCACTGGTCAGGTACTCCTGTCCACTCTCAGCTGGTGTTCTGCATGCACTTCTGTGTCTGAAGGTGTATTCCTGATGTATCCGTGGAGAGAGATGTACTCTACATCCACCTACTCCTCCAAAAACTTGTTCTCTCCCCTTATTGTGTTTTAATTTCTATTTTTCTGATGACATAGGATGTGAAGCATCTTTTCATATGCTTATTTACCATCTGTATGTCTTCTTTTATGAGGTGTCCATTCAGGTCTTTAGCCCATTTTTAAAATTAATCCTGCAATACAGAAGTGGTATTTTATTTTTATGTCTCTAGAAACCAGTGTAGCATCCAGCACAGAATAAGTTCTTAAGAAATATGTGTCAAAAGAATAAGAATGAGCAATAAAAAATGATTTAACATTTAAATATATTTTCTAATAATTGTACCCTCATGATGGAAGCACATCCTAATTAAAGTATATCATTAACCTGACACTGTTTCTCAGTTGCCCCATATGTAAAACAAGAAGGTTAGATGAGTATCTATCTACTCTTTTCAGTTCTTACATTGTGCCATTTTCTAACAACTCTTCAATGAGAAAGTACCAATAATACTATCAAAGGAACAGGTTAAACAACAATTCAGAAGGATGGTTGCCTCTTGGCTGAGTCAACAAATTCTATGTTCCTACACGCTAAATGTACAACTGTCTAATTCCAGTTTTTCAAGGGTACCTTCAAGTCAAAGATCAATAACAAACGTTCAGAAGTCTAGACTATTCTAAAAAACCAGGACCATGTACATTTTTGAATCCTAGTTTCATGTATTGGAGAAGGAAATGGCAACCCACTCCAGTGTTCTTGCCTGGAGAATCCCAGGGACAGCAGAGCCTGGTGGGCTGCCGTCTATGGGGCTGCACAGAATCGGACACGACTGAAGTGACTTAGCAGCAGCAGCAGCAGCAATTTCATACTATTAGGGGTTTAATGCTGAGCCAATATTATAAGTTTTGTGTCATTGCCTGAAAGTTACAGCAAATGTAACCCACAGCATAATGCTGGAGTCATATTTACTCGGAGTCAATATTGACTCCCAGTCCATGACTTGGACTCCATGGACTCGGAATCATTTTGACCGGACACAAATCACTTCTCCTCCAGTTACTCACCATGCTGTGCTGTGCTTAGTCGCTCAGTTGTGTCTGACTCTGTGACTCCATGTACTGCAGCCCGCCAGGCTCCTCTGTCACTGGGGATTCTCCAGGCAAGAATACTGGAGTGGGTTGCCATGCCCTCCTCCAGGGGATCTTCCCAACCCAGGGATCACACCCAGGTCTCCCGTATTGCAGGTGGATTCCTTACTGTCTGAGCCACCAGGGAAGCCATATTATTGACTTACCATTATCTAAATTATTTTCTTGTTTACTTAACTTTCAGTTAAGGGGATTTTCAAGATGAGAAGATCTCCTTCCGTCTGCCTTCACAGAGCACCCCCCTCACTGGACCACCAGATGTCACTGTTTCTGACAGTTTCCAACTTCGTGACCATCTTAAGATGACATGCTGTTTCAAAGGAAAGGTGTGTTAAGTTTCAAGGAGAGGAAATGTTTTAATGCTATGGAATTTTCAATAAAATTTCCCCAAAGCCATATACAACCATTTTAAAAATATTTTTTCATGTATTACTCAAGGAGTTCATGTAACACTTGCCACTTCTGAGATGAAGCTGATGATAATGAGGATCCGAGAATGACTTCTCAATGGATCATTTTGGATTTATTCATTAGTTAAACCATTCAACAAAAGCCACTTTCATCAGTGGCTATGTTTAAAATACTTAGTAGAAAACTAAATTAAGTTGAAGGAGGATATCACCAGTAGCTAGGCTTCCCTGGTGGCACATGGTAAAGAATTCACCTGCAATGGGGGAGACCTGGGTTCAATCACTTGGTTGGGAAGATCCCCTGGAGAAGGACATGGGAACTCACTCCAGTATTCTTGCCTGGGAGAATCCCCAGTGACAGAGGTGCCTGGCAAGCTACAGTCCATGGGTCGCAAAGAGTAACAACTGAGTATCTAACCACAGCACAGCACAGTATCACCACTAGATAGAGGCTAATGACAGACAAGAGTTACAAACGGCTCAAACCTATATAAGAGTGACAAATGTTATTTAAACAAGGAGAAATATTATGTTATGAAAGGACAGCAAAGGAAAAGATATCTGTTGATAGGGGATTAGGAAGAATAACATATTGGAGAAATATTCTCATGAGATCTTAAAGAACAATTAGTATTTGACATAGGAAAACAAGCTGGGGATGATTTTTATGTGTAAAGATATTTTTACTTAAAATAGTAAGAGGTTCACTTAATCTCATGTAGGACATATAATAGAAAGTGATAAGAAAAAAATAGTGAAACTATACGTTGGGATTTGATTGAGTACCAGGGAATAAACTTTAGAAGAGTAGCAAAAATTAAGTGAACACTAGAGATTTGTATTGAGTGTTTGAACCCTGGTTTAGGCTTTGAACTATTTAAACTTAGACCAAACACCTCCTACCCCTTTCTGAAAAAGAGAGAGAGACAGATAAGTAGAGAAAGGTAGTGGCGGTGGGTTTCTTGAGCTGCAGTCAGTTTTTTGATTGATAAACCTGGACAAATAGCACTGTTGGGAAGCTGAAAACGTTGAGGATAATTCACTGTATGGCACTCAGAACCTGTAAGCTGTTAATCTGTAGATGATAGTTCTGTTATCAGAAATCATATTTTTATTTTGAGCAGAAAGTGAGAGACAAATCAAAGGTGTGTAAGAACAGATTCTCTCTTTTCCCCTGAAAGTATGTGGAGACCTGCCTTGGGACAGACACCTTGTGTCTGTGGTTGAACCAGGCATTTGTGTAAGTGGAGCAAGTGGCCCTGGAGACTCGTGATACATTCTCAGAGGTGCTTAAGTATTTGTTGAGATGCTTAACCTGCAATGGTCAGTCTTAAGCCATAGATACCCCTTTCCTGTTTCCACAGGAGGTTCTCCAGTAGACAATACTCCCATTTTAGTAATTAGGCTCTTTACCACTTTCACAAACTCAGAAAATGTTCCCTGTTTTGAGAATTTTCAGAAGCCTGCTCTTTTTGTTTTTAAGAATGAAAACCAATTCAGTATTGCTTTCTCTTTAGGGAGATCTTATAGTTACATATTTTGTCTCTTCAATTAAAAAAATAATTATAGATCATGTGAACCAAATAGTCCTCACAGAGGCTGGAAAAGAGAAAATCTTCACACTTCTTTTGGAATAGTATGGCTGCTCTCATACTGCCTTTAGTATCTTGCAATGGTTCACTTTTCCTTTGTCCTGAAAGACAGAGTTTTGCCTTCTTTTCAGAGACTATTCTAGAATATTGTAACTGAACTACTAACTCATTTTTTCTCTCTCTGTGATATTTCTCCTCACAGACTAAATTTTCTTTTCTGAATTTTATATCTACCTCTTTTCCCTTGAACCAAGCTAAATTATTCATTTCATCCCCATATCAGCTGTTTATAACACATAACCTGTTATTCTACTCCCAATTTGCTCCGCTTTAACCAAACTGTGCCCTTTTAGGAGTTTGAATCTTCCTTTATTTTCCTCATCATTTTACTCTTAATTTTGTTACTTGTGCCACTGTAATATCTACAGTGAAAAAGGCACAAAGAGTTTCCAAGTTTGAAAATTACTTTTGTGGCTATTGTTGCTAAGGCAACCACTTCACTGTATCCTTGTTTTATTTAGCACATAGAGTCCTTTATGAGCTAGATTTTGAAGAATCACTGATAGATTTCTTGTCTCCTTGTCTTTTTCTTTTAGAAAGCTGGACATCAGTCTCAAGAAGAAGTTAAGGAAAACAGTAACTTCCCTGAACATCAACTCTGAATATGCAGAGCTTATGAAACACCCAGAGGTAAGTGAAGACACTTGCTAGTGAAATACTTGGAATAAGAGCTGGGAAACTCATATATTTCTCACTGAATTTTTGCATGAGCCTAAAGGAGCTAACCTTTATGAATATTATTTAAGTTTCATTTTTCAACTTAAATGGTGGTGGCCCATCTCACCAAATTATTCTTTATAACCATATCCATTCTTTGCCATGATAGCAGAATATTCTTCATAAATATGCTTATGTTACTATACTTTAGGAAATGTTACACAGTTATGAAAATGCTATACAATTATATATTTGTATATTTATAGTAACATGCTACACACATTCATTTAAAATTTACCTTGCATGGTTTTCAGTTACTTTAGTTAACTGCCCAGATGCTGGTTTGGTTTTTTTCCTGTCAAATTCTTTCAGAGAAAACCACAGAAATCTAAGAACATGTATCCAACATTCGAAAAAAAAATAGGTGTTTGTTGATTGCAATGACTTCTTATGAAACAAATCACTACTTTCAGCCTTTAGCTGCCCGGATTTTTATATATCTGCTTCAAAGAGCCAGAGGCAGACAAGATTAAAGACAAATGAAATAAACCTTCTTCAGTTATCCCTAAGCGTGTGTAAGTGTTCCCCGTGGACAGGTGGCTACCTGCAGTGTGGAAGTTTCTTCTGGCATCTTCACTGCACATCCCGTCCTCTATTATTCCCCTTCATCGGTTTGCGTGCTCAGCCGGCAGGGGTGGGGAGTATTTCTGCTCCCTGAATCTATCTGTTTTTGCACAGATGAATATTTAGATAAACTGGCAGGTCCTTGTTAAAGCTGCATGCTCAACCGCCCAGTAACGTCTGACTTTTTGTGATCCCATTGACTGTAGCCTGCCAGGTTCCTCTGTCAATGGGATTTTCCCAGAAAGAATACTAGAGTGGGTTGCCATTTCCTTCTCCAGGGGATCTTCCTGACTCAGGGATCAAACCGAGTCTCCTGTGTCTCCTACATTGCGGGCAGATTCTTGGCTGCTGAGCCACCTGAAAAGCCCAGTAAAACTGCAAAGGAGTTGATACTGGTCCATTCTAAACTTTCTTCAGTTCATCTGTGACACACCTGTCCACCCTCTTTACACCGCCTATTGCCAACCTGTCTCCCACCACCCACAAAACAGGGACCCACATACTTTACTTGTCATACAGTCAACTATTGTATTGTACAATTACAATAGCATATTTGCCCTCATTTAAATTTTTGCTTTTCAATTCCAGAAAAATTTCATTTCACTTGCTACTTTGAACTTGGTCCTGTATGAGCCTTTTATATCCATTAACATATCAGTAAGCTTGTGAAAAATGGTTTATCTACATTTTTAAAAAATTCACTTTTCTGAAATCTTTTTTAGAGGCTAGCATATGTATGCACCCACACAAACAGTTTTCCCCTTCTCTTTCCACCCCTACTCTGAAATTTGAGAATCTATTATGTTTGGGTGGTTTGTGGGAAAAGGCAGCTTCTAATTACTTTTGTTTTAGTTTTCTTTGAAGTTGCACAGGGGTGTATAATGTTCTCTGAGTGCCTTCCCACTCCTGACCCCCAACCATTCCCAGGGAGTGATAAACCCCAGATATGGTTGCACCTAGCTCATTTCCCAGAGCTGATAGATACATAGGGATGTGTCTCAGCATCTAGTCTTTAAGGGTTTTACCTGCTTTTGCCTTTCTGTTACCTCTTAACCTCCTTGTTCCTTAACATACACCAGCCTCCCTTCTTTCCATCCTTTGTGGAGACATCTAGCAGCATTTACTACGGTTGTGCCTCAGGCACTGTTGACCATTGGCATGATGACAGAAAAGAAAATTTGTTCCCAGGCTTAATGAAACTAACAGTATAATTGCAGAGATGGACATAAATAGGCATTCACAATGTGTTGTACAACAATAGGGCTAAGTTCAGAGGATTATAGAAGCTGCCTAATTCATGGAAAGTGAAATAGTATTAGCCAGGAAACATGAGGCCTTGGTCAGAAATGACTTGTGAAGAGGGAACAGCAGATGCAAAGGCCCAGGGGTGAGCTGATGGGAGCCAGTGGGCAATTGGTGGGAGCAAGAGGTATTTCTCTATGCCAGGCTTTTCTTTACACCAATTTTAATACAGCTATAAATTCTACATGCAAAATTATTTTCAAGGTGGAGTATTCATGGGGTATAGTTACTTCTTCACCCTCAGCAACTTGGTTTCTCCAACTGAAGTTGTTATAAAATAATTATCAACTAGAGAGGCTCTTTTGTTTTGGGTTGTTCTTATTCCAGTGCTGTGGGTGTAAATTTGGATAGCTGAAATAAGGTAGTGAGATGTGGACTATGAGTTATCAAATTGAATCTGTATGAGTAAAGTATAGAGAGAGTCCATAAAATGCAATTCTGAAATTAATCAGTCCATTGGAGGGCTTTATAATGATAAAAGCTAGCATTTGCATTATTTAAGCATTATTACTGGCAGATGGATCACACTGTGCCTCAAACAGGACTCACCCTAGTAGAGAACAAGATTAATCAGTTATTGAAATAGTAAGGGTTGCACTAGAGCAGAGCAAATGAAAATAAATCTCGAGAGAAACCAAATGGGTATTAAATGGGCCAATACCATAAGTGAATCCTCCCCCTTCTCAATCCCCAAACGCAAATGGCAAGTTGTGTTAAGGCAGAGTCTAATCTCTTTTGCATCTGTTCTCTAAAGCCTTGTGTTAGACAGATATTTTGCTGCAGAACTGGCACACAAACAGATTCAGGAAAATGAAAATCTAGCAGTGAAACTGAATCAAAGAATTATGAAATTTGATAATCATTTTTTCCCATTTTTTTCATTTTTTATGTCAATTTCCTGACTTTGAGGAAGAACAACAGCCGTAAAGCCACACAGTTGTCATTAATGGAAAATGTTACATTCTTTCAAGGCCTTTTTCTCAACATAGTGTACTGGAAACCTATGAAAAAGGAACATAGATCCTGAAAAACAGAGTACCTGAGTACCAGATCCCTATCCTTGACTAAGCGCAGACCACAGTATGCAGTCCCAAAGGCAAAAGCTATGTACACAAGTTGAAGTAAGATGGGATTAGCATTTAACACTCCACTGCTAGAGGGAACATTACTCCAAACCCCAATTTAGTTTCCTAAAAAGCTAGGCTGACCATGTGAAAACATCTTGTTGCTTTGACATAGATGCCTTTTACTTAAAACCAAATTTCTTCAAAGGAACTTTGTATCTCACTTAAGCTCCTTCTGAATCTTGACTCTTCACATTGTAACTGTGAGGAAGCTGGCCTATAAAAATGAAATCAGCAGCAAGAGGAAGCCTGAAGAAATGCAAGGGAGCTGGGACAGAGCTGCTAGGATTTATCTCAAATATTACTTTCTTGTAAGATACCAGCATTCTACCCTTCTGGAAGGAAGTGCATTCAGAGACCAGAAAGACACATTTATCCTCGTCCAGGTTTGCTTATATCTATAGTACCTTTGTCCACAAAGTACCCTCAGTTCCTAACTGTGACCACCCTCAGGGCAAGAAGCAAAGCAAATCCCTGTCTCTGTCCTTTCAAGACTATTGGAGTATAAGATGAGGGCTTAGGAATTAGTGGTTGTCAAAATGTCTGTGACCTGTTTAGGTTTGCTTAAAAACTGGCATTGACTCAGCATCTCGCATGGGGCCCTATGCACCAGACTCCCCACCTCCTTACTTTTGGTTCACAGCATGTCAGAACTGGAAAGGACGTGAAAAGGTAGAAAGATAGTCTAGCTAATGAAATGCTTAGATCCCTTTTACTGCATTCTTGCAAGGTGGTTACCGTTTCTCCTTAAATACTTCTTGCAGAGTGAATGAAGCCAGGAAAGATGAAATAGAAAGGACATTTCCTGGTACTATATAGCGGGCCTTGTGCTAAATGATGTGTGTATTCTACCATATAACACTTGAATAAGTTCTGTGAGTCCCTGTTGCAGTCAATAAAAATTAACATATAAGAAAAGTTCAGTTTGCTGAGAGGTACAAGTATAAACAGTCCTTCTTGGATTAGATATCCAGTCTTTCTAGACCCCAAAGCTCATTCTTTTTACACCGCAACTTTTACATTTTAATCTAGGGAACACTCATACTTGACATATTTAAAGGTATTATTGAAAAGGGGTGATGAAGCAATTTAGGGAAACACTGGGTTGAGTGATGTAAATACATTCTTTTTACCGCACATGAAGTTCACAGTCTTTAATGTGTTGATGTTCTCTGTTTCTTTCACATGTGATAAAAACTTTCCAGATTTATTGACATTTTATGCAACCTTCAGAATGGCCCTATGATCATGTACTGTTACCCCATTTTACATATGCAGGAACAGGGTGGGTTGTTTTGCTTTTAGTCACCCAGTTGGTGATGGTAAAGCTGTGATTTTTGAATCTGGAGCGTAAGACTCAGAAGTCTGGACTCTTACCCAGTACACAGTACTGGTCCTCTCCATGGCTGATGTGTCCTTAGCTTACCTGTCACAAGCAACCTGAGGAACTACTGTTCCTTAGGCCAGCTCCAGTGCCCAGTGCAATTCCAGAGAAATCTTCAAGGATAGGAAACGTACCAGTGTATCCAATAAAATCTATATAGGCTAACAGCAACTGTGAGGTAGATACTCATTAATATTTCATCAAGTAACTGACCATTCTGGACATAAATTTTGTTAATAGCTATATTTTCAAAAGTTAAAACTATTATGGTAAACATTAAAGAGAGAAAATTTATGTAATTATTATTTAAGGAAGTAAAATTTTCGCTAGTAGCTTATTCTTTGTGATTAAGAACTTATTAACAGTGGAGGCAAGTCCTGATCTGTTTGAAACTTTTAAAACTTTATTTTTTGGTTAAAAAAGTGATAGTTCATTTGATAAGGTTAAAGCAAGCCATTACTATTTCTACAATCTAAAGGCAACCATTTCAAATCTACTTTTATTTAAAACATAGTTAATTACATTATTAGAGCAGTAATTATATATAAATATATATAATTACATGGCAGTTATTATTGAACTCATGCTAGGTACAAAGCACAATGGAAACAATTTTCAGAAAATCTCTATGAAGTTGATATTTTTTATGTTTGTTTTGCAAATGAGGTGCCAGGCTGAAGATTTCTATGTTTGTTTTTAAAAATGAGAAAGAGGAAGAGCTGAAATCAAATCTAGATATCTTTGAGAGAATGCTTAAATTTGTCTACCTAAGGAAAACTCATGGCCTAAATGAAGTCATAATAGTGGATGAAGTATGTATGTGTGTGTGTATATAATATGTATGCATATATACACACATATATATATACATGTCTGTGTACACACATATATAAAAGAATAGACATCTACATGTATATAAAATACGTGTATATACATACAAATGTATAAACATGTATATGTTACACACACACATATATAAAAGAATACATGTATATACATATGTATACATAAAATAACAGCTTACAGGATCATTACTAGGACCTATTAAAAGATCTGGTGCTGGTGATGAAAAGAGAGAGGAGTTGAACTTAACTGAGGATAAGGGAGTAGGTTTATGAATGGAGAATGCTAAATTTAGTTCTAAATACAGTATGTTTGTGTCTTCTATGAAATTTACTGATGGAGATAGTTGGTGGCCAGTTAAAATGTAAATCTGGATTTAGAGGTTTCTTGGGAAGTTCTCAGAATATGGACAATGGATAAGACCATAAATTTAATTGCATCATGAGAAATTAGGGAAGAGGAATGAATGT
The DNA here is from genome assembly GCA_006410875.1 of Neotragus pygmaeus. NCBI lineage: Eukaryota > Metazoa > Chordata > Mammalia > Artiodactyla > Bovidae > Neotragus > Neotragus pygmaeus. The sequence goes on along the minus strand of SJYV01024581.1, from coordinate 200,770 downwards.
TGGACTCTAGCAAGAAAGAAGTCATTAGATATTATACTTTCTTAAAGATTTGTTGACATATAGTTCAATAGATAGATAGTGCACAAAGAGATGTTTGTTACAAGTATGTGGTTCATGCTACATAATTATGCTACATACTTCTTTATTCACAAAAAATACGCTAAGGGAAGAAATCATATGTTATTTTTATCCTCATATCAAATAAAACTTCAATGAATGCATAAAAGACAAAACCTCAATATCTTTATTTACAACAAAATATATATAATCAAAGTAAAAAGTTAAGTCTAGTTACAGAAACCATGAAAAGGAAATATGACTTTTTAAAAATTTTCCGCCAACACTGAAGTGAGATGAACCAAAAGAAAGAGGAACCTAACATACAATATTTTTAGTGTGAAATGCAAATGATAAAACAGTTGCACAACCTCTGCTTGAGTCTAGCCTAATCTCAACACAGTAGCCAGGAGTGATGCATTTAAAACTTAAGTAAGACCTTCTCACTCATCTTAAATCCTTTAGTAGCTCTTCTGGATTTATCCAGAGTAAAAGCCAAAGTCTTTGCATCCACCTCTAAAGCCTCACCTGAATAGACACCAATCAATCCACTACCTTCCTTTCTATCTCTCCTTGCTAAGTGTGCTCTAGCTACAGGCTGGTGGGCTACTGTGGAAAATGCCAGGCATGTTTCTTCCTCTGGACCTCTCCACAGCTGTTCTCTCTGGCTGCAATGCTCTTTTCTTAAAGTATCTGCTTAGCTACCTCCCTCATACCTCCGAAGCATTGCTCAAATATTACTTTTTTTTCTTTTTTTAATAAGTTAGGACAAGCTCTACCCACACTATCCTATTTAATATTGCCATCTGCTCCCTCCCACCTATGCCAACCTGAATCCCCCTTACCTGACTCAACTTTTTAATCCCTAAACTGCATCTTCTAATATACTAGGTAATTTATGTAATCAACAAATCAAAGAATCAGCAACTTTAAAATATACCAGTATTTTAAGTAGGAAAAAAAGCTGCCAATCAAATCATGATATGCCATCAATTGTTATATGTACCCAGATATTATAGTCATTAAAAATGTGAAAAAATTCTATCTCAGACTTAACAAAATGCATATTTATTATTATTTATTATGCCTAGCATTTTTTCCATCTCCCTATGCTGGGATACAAGATTATAGAGCAAAGATCTTTATATGTTCTCTTTACTGAAAGACTCCAGGTGCTTAGAACAGTGCCTGGCAAGCTATAGGTTCTCAATAAATGTTTGTAAAATCAATTGTTAAATTTGTCATTTAGAGAGAGATCACCCTGGACTAAGTAAAGATTAATCAGAGGTATAACGGAAGTCATCCAGGGATTATAAACTGGGAACAAAGTGGCTCAAATACATATATTACCTCTGGATGAAGAATAGGTTCATGACTTTGGATGGCCACCTTATAAGACTAGGGAGGAGCATATTTGCCATTGTAGACAGGAGCATGTTACGTGCATTAGTTATTACTGTGTACCAAGTTGCTCCCAAACTTAGCAACTTAAAATAACACACATTTATTGTCTCATAACTTCTGTGAGTTAGGAATGTGAGCACAGCTTAGCTGGGCCTTTGTTTTGGGATCTCTCATGTGCTGCAGTCAAGGGTATTACCTGTCCAATTAAAATAAATAAGTTTATATTTAAAAAAAAAGGTATTGCCTGATCATGTTGTTGTTGCTACTAAGTCAGACAATGTCTTTTCAGTTGGGTCCAACTCTTTGTGACCCTATGGACTGCAGCCCCCTACCAGGCTCCTCTATCCATAGGATTCTCCAGGCAAGAGTACAGGAGTGTGTTGCCATGCCCTCCTCCAGGGGATCCTCCCAATCCAGGGATTGAACCTGTGTCTCATGTCTCCTGCACTGGCAGGCAGGTTCTTTACTACCAGCACCACATGGGAAGTCCTCGCCTGACCATAGTCATCTCAAAGCTTGACTGGGGAGGAATGTGCTCTCAAGATTATGTGACCGTTGGCAGGATTCAGTTTCTCATGGGTCACTGGGCTGATAACCTTAGTTAATACTTTTGCTAGTTATTGGCCAGAGGTCCTCCCTCAAGTGGGCCTCTAGGGTATAGCACCTTGCTTTATTGAAGTGTACAAATCAAGAAGACAATAGAAATAATCTGCTGACAATCCTGAAATTACAATTTTCGGTAACATAATCATAGAAATGACATACAGTCACCTTTGCCATATTCTCTTGGTTGAAGAGAGTCCTTATACTCAAGGGGGAGGATTATACAAGGACATGAATATTAGGAGGTGGAACTCATTGGGGACCATCTTAGAAGTCTGCCGACAACATTATGTGAAAGCATCTGGAATTGTATGTTTAAGAAAGGTAAGTTTGTCTATGGAGGACCTGAGGAGTATGCTTTAGTAGACACATCCCAGAGTGCATATTAAGTGATGTTCTTAAGTGGGAACTCCCATCTCTCACTTTCCTTCACAATGGTGGGTTTCTGATCATAATACCTCTCTGACCACAGCTGATGGGATAGAAAAAGGTAGATGTCTGACTCAAGACAGTTAAATTCTACTCCATAATTTTTGACTTTGGACTAACAGACTCTAGTTCAGTATTGCTTGGAGAGATGCTATAATCTTGGGAACTGTGACTTGATCTCATCTGTCACACAAAACGGGAAGCCAGAAAAAAAGATTTGCAGAAAAGAAAGGACAAAGATGTTTAGAGAACCACTGACGCAAAAATAGAATGTCTGATGGATATTCTGTCCACATTTCCAGGCATTCTATAATCAGCTTTCACAACCCCCTTCTATTTTGCTGTAAATTTCCACTTCCTTTTTAACTAAAACAAGCTCGAGTTGGTTTTGCAACTTGCAGCCAGAGTTCTTACTAATGATCCCTTTTTGAAGACCTTCGAAGTACCCTTGTTACTGTGACTATGAATATGACATATTACGGTGGCGTTTTGTAATAAAGATGTAAGGAAAGCTTGAAGAGAAGCAAAGAAGGCCATGAGCCGTCAGTCCAAATTACAGAATGATTTAAGTTTTTGGCAAAGTGGCTTTTATTTCACTCTTTCCATCTTTATAAGATTTTTTAAAAAAGCATATCATGTAGGGATAAGTTTGTAACATCCCCTGTGTAACTAAAGAGGCAGGAGTTTGAATGGTGAGAGTTGTCTCAAGGCACATCTAAAGCACAGTGGCATCGATCTAGTCATCTCTTATTCATGGTAATGCAATTGTTTACTCAAAAACCTGAAACAAAAGGCAAATAGCAAGCTATAACCCTAGACTCTTAAAATACGGGCTGAAACTAACAAAATAATATTATTATGGTTGAATGCTATTTGTAAGTAGAGCTTTTTTTCTGTTTTGCTGCAGTGCAGAAGAAAAAAAATCATAGCATATTCTAGGAATCTGAAAAAGAATGAGTAATAAATGAAGCATTGTCTGCATTGCATTTCCTCCATTCAAGTTGTTTAATCAGCCTCTAATCTTATTCCAAGATACCATTAAACACCCAGTCACCTCTTAATGCAGTACTGAGCCAAGGGCTGAGTTTGGACCGTTTTTAGTGAAATGTCAGTTCTCTTTCCTTTCTTTCTTGCCTTGGCTTGAGCAGGACTTATATGTGTGGCTCCTGTTTCATGCTCAGTTTCTGTAATGCACAGTGATACCTCCCTCCACATGCAGTAATCCTAGTGACTTAGTGTATGGTCACTGAGTAGGATTGACTTGCTTTCTTATTGTTGACTTGAAGACCACCTCAACAGGTGAGAATACATGCCAAGCTAAAGGTTTGGGTGGACTCCGGGAGTTGGTGATGGACAGGGAAGCCTGGCGTGCTACGGTTCATGGGGTCGCAAAGAGTGGAACATGACTCAGCAACTGAACTGAACTGAACTGAAAGTAAAATATTAAAATAGGGGATAAAACCCCCATGTAGAATACCTTCAGAACTCAGGGAGTGAGTTATGTTAGAGGACTTTCCCCTTTGTTCATGTTCTCAGCTAGGACAAAAGCATTGTCTTTGTTTGCTGGAGGAACTCTGTCAAGCCAAGAGTGATAATTTGAGGTAACAGATCTTTCACTAACTGTATGTTCCTGAGCAAGGACAAAGGTTTCATAAGAAAAATCTCTGGGCTCGATTCACTGATGATTGATGTAATCACGCTTGTGGGGAAAACTGGCCATCTGTGAATGGCATCCGCTGGGGTGTGTAGGTGTGAGTGGGTTGCACACAAGCCTCCTGGGCAAATTCTGCCAAGCTGTCTTCAGCTCAGAGACTAAATAAAGATGAGAAACTTCCATGCGACACTGAGATAGAGCCATTGTAAGACCAGAAAATATTGTCAGCTTCGTCACAAATCAGAATTGTTATGAAACATAGCAATACCTCTATGACACAGTAACGCCTTGAAGCATTTGATGAAAGTCTGTAAATTCACAATTTTCTCTCAACTTCCAATGTTGCCACCTTAGTTTCAGGTAATTTCATGTACCCACCACTATAGATATTCATGTGTCCACCGTTGTAGACATTCATGTGTCCATTGCTCCAGACGTTCTCACAGTTGTGCCTAACTGCAGTTTCCAGTATTTCTCACTCAGATTGCAAGGTTCTGCCAGATTAGTCACCATTTATAAGAACTGTTTCACAATTCAGGGCAACAGTTTACTTACAAAGAAAGTTGATGGCATCAGACACAAGGCTCTTCTTGTGTCAACCCCCACCCGTTCCTCCTCCTTTTACTTCACTTTCTTTTTCTTCACTTGTTCATTTCTCCCTTCTCTCCCCCTTTATAGATAAACACACTCTATTAACTTTATAAAATCTGGAAAAAAAATCTGAGTTCTAAAAGACATCTGGCTTGGAGGATTTTAGATGATAGATTTAGGTCCTGTACACGTTTTACTATAAATTACTACTATTTCTAAAGCTGTCACTGTTTTCTCTTCTCCATTAACAGGTTACATTTTTGTCCAAATGTCCATCTCAAAAACTCTTTGTACTTTCTTTTCAGAAAAATTTGTTTGAAAATTAATAGCCTTCCTTCCCCCCACAAACTTAAACTATAATTCTACCGTGTTCTCACAAAGTAAGAAATAAAAATGAAAACCTCTGTCCCCTTTACCCAGTGCTATTCACCAGAATAATTGCTATAAGGATTTGGGGTTTAGCATTTTCTTTGTGTTTGCATAAGTGATCTGTGTCCATGCATTATGTATGCTCTAAAATATCCATACATTTATGAAAATGAAATCATAACTTTGAAAATACCTTTTTTGATTTGACATTCTATTATAATCATCTCGGGGCCTCCCAGGTGGCTCAGATGGCAAAGAATCCACATTACAATGCAGGAGACGCAGGTTCGATCCCTGGGTCAGGAATATCCCCTGGAGGAGGAAATAGCAAAGTACTGTTGCCTGGAAAATTCCATTGACAGAGGACCCTGGTGGGCTACAGCCCACGGGGTCACAAAGAGTCAGCCATGACTGAGCAACTAAACAGCAACAGCAGCAGCAGTGTGATCATCTTTTTAGCTTCCTACCAACAGATCTACTCAGTTCTTTTTCAAGACAGCCCAGTACTCCAATACTGCATTTGTGGCATAATTTATTTCATTGTTTCCCCATGGATAAACAAAATAAACTGCATAAACAACCTTAAACATATATTTTTTACTGATGAGGAAAGATTTATAAATGTAAACCTGCTTAGTCAGAGATACTTAAATTTTAAATGTTAATCAAATGCTAATTTTAAATTGAATTTCAAAAGATTATATCTATTTATATGCTCACAAACAGTAAATTAAAGGGCCTGCCACTTTGCCAGAACTTGATGTTATAAAACTTTTTATCTCTTGCCAATCTGATAAGTGGAAGATGCCTCATCCTTATTTATATTTGCATTTTCATGTTAGTGCTCTGGCAGACCATATATAAATAAATATATATATATATATATTTTCTGCTCCTATGTTCTTCCTCTTCCTCATTTTTCTTGAATTTCTGGTTTCTTTTTTAGGACTTCCCTTTTCACTTCTTTTTCTTATTAGTTTTTAAGAACATATTGTAAAGTACAAATGTCAACTCTTATCTGTCATTTATGAAATGAAATTCCTATAGATTTTCTATGACCTGTTAACATTTTTATTGTTCATCATGGATACTTTCTTGTGACTAATACAGTCAAATCTCTCTATTTTCCGCTCTTCATGGTATATAGGTATCCTGTTTTATTTAGAAACTCCATTTCTGTTCAAATGTATATGTAGTTTTTCTTAAATATTTTTCAAGTACTTTTATTTTATTTTTTAATTTATATTTTTAATTTATATTGACTTTGACTTTTTTAAATAGTATGATGATTTAGTTTTTAAAACAGCAAATGTGCTTGCTCAGTCATTTCAGTTGTGTCTTGACTCTTTGCGACCCTATGGACTGTAGCCTGCCTGGCTCCTCTGTCCATGGGATTCTCCAGGGAGGAATATTGGAGTGAGTTGCCATGCCCTCCTCTAGGAGATCTTCCCAACTCAGAGATTGAACCTATATCTGCATCTCCTGCATTGCAGGCAGATTCTTTACCACTGAGCCACTGTTAAACAATCGGACTTCCACAGGTGAACTAATCTAGACACAGACCTTACACCCTTCACAAAAGCTAACTCAAAATGAGTCATAGACCTAAATATAAAACACAAAACTATAAAACTCCTAAAATATACCACTGGAGAAAATCTAGATGACTTTGAGTGTGTTAATGACTTCGACTGTGGTAATGACTTCTTACCAACCTATACAGCATATTAAAAAAAGCAGAGACATTACTATGCCTACAAGGGTACATCTAGTCAAAGCTATGGTTTCCCCAGTAATCATATATAGATGTGAGAGCTGGACCATAAAGAAAGCTGAGTGCCAGAGAATTGATATTTTTGAACTGTGGTGTTGGAGAAGACTCTTGAGAGTCCCTTGGACTGCAAGGAGATCCAACCAGTTCATTCTAAAGGAGATCAGTCCTGGTGTTCTCTGGAAGGACTAATGCTAAAGCTGAAACTCCAATACTTTGGCCACCTCGTGCAAAGAGTTGACTCATTGGAAAAGACTCTGATGATGGGAAAGCTTGAAGGCGGGAGGAGAAGGAGACAACAGAGGAGAAGATGGTTGGATGGCATCACCAACTCAATGGACATGAGTTTGAGTAAAGTCTGGGAGTTGGTGATGGACAGGGAGGCCTGGCATGCTGCAGTCCATAGAGTCGCAAAGAACTGGACATGACTGAGTGACTGAACTGACTGAACTGAATGACTTCTTAGATATGCCATCAGATAGAACCCATGAAATAAATATAGATAAGCTGAACTTTATTAAAATTAAAAACTTTTCATCTGTGAAAGACAGTGTCAAGAGAATGGGAAGATAAGTCACACACTAGGAGACCATATCTGCAAAAGATATATCTAATCAAGGACTGCTATCAAAAATATACTAAGAGCTGTTAAAACTCAACATAAAAGAGCCCAATTAAAATACAGAAAAAAAAATGATATGAACAGACACTTTACCAAAGAAGATACAGGGATGGTCAATAAGCATGTGGAAAAGATACTCTACATTCTATGTCATCAGGAAAGTGAAAATTAAAGCAACAATGAGATACCACTACACACATGTTAGAATGGCCAAAATTGAAAACACTTAAAATACGAAATTTTGGCAAGGATGTGGAACAATAGAAACCCTCATTCTTGGTGGGAATGCAAAATGATATAGCCATTTTGGAAGACAGTTTAGCAGATTCTTAACAAAACTAAACATTAACCAAAGGATCCAGCAATCTCATGCCTTGGTATGTGTCCGAAGGAATCAAAAACTCTGCCCACACAAAACCTACCATGAATGTTTATAGTAGCTTTAGTCATAATTACCAAAACTTGCAAGCAACAAAATGTCCTTCAGTAGGTAAATGGACAAATTTCAGACAAGGGAATATTGTTCAGTGGTAACAAGAAATGAGGTATTAAGTAATGAAAAAACATGGATGAATCTTAGATGCATATTGCTAAGTGAAATAAGCCATATATACACATACTGTATGATATCAACTATGTGACATTCTGGAAAATGCAAAACTATAGAGACAGGAAAAATGTCAGTGGCTGTCGGAGGTTAGAAGAGGAGTAAATAGAGGTACCACAAAGGATTTTTAAGGCAGTGAAAATACTCTGTATGATACCATAATGAAGACATGTTATTTTAGATTGTTCAAATTCATGGAATGTATAGCACCAAAAACGACCTTTCGTGTAAACTGTGGCCTTTGGGTGATTATGATGCATCAATGTAGGTTCATCAATAGTAACAAATGTATCAGCCTTGAAGGGAATGTTGATAATGCAAGAGGCTATGCTTATATGGGAACAGGAGATATATGGGAAATTTCTGTACTTTCGTCTTAATTTTGCTGTGAATCTAAAGCAACTCTTTGTTGTTGTTGTTTTTTAAAGTCTTAATAAAAACAAGTATGCTATGAAAGGAGAACCTGGGACATTCATTCATTTACTCAGCATCCAGGCATTAGATGAATGAGTACTATGTGTCAGACACAGAGAATGAAGTGCACAATAACAATCTTTGCTATAAAACATCTTACCGTCTAGCAAGGTTCAGAAAATTAGTGCACAAAAATAGAGTAGTATGATTCAACACATATACAGAACTGGTATAGTCCAATGAGTGCTATTCCATCAACCATCAAAGGTGAAGTCTGGGAAAATTACCAATTTATTTGTGGGATGCTATTTCCTCAAACCATTTTGAGAAATTTTCTTCTGAAACTTCCTTTAGAGCCTTTGACACATTGTAAATATTTTTAGTGGGATAGATTTGCAGTTTTAGAATGAATGAATGAAATGACTTTTCAAAATAGCTACTTCTCTATTATTAATTTTCTTTTAGACAAGATTAAATTTTTATGCTCGGACTATAGATTTGTTCATGTTTCCTGTTTATTTTCCCTTCATATATTCCCAGACTGTGTTGTATCATGCAACTTCATATTTTCTATAAATTCTTGAAGAGTTAAATCATCTTATGAAACGTACACAGTGTAATATGTCAATTATATCTCAATAAGGCTTTAAAAAATATGGATGGATTATCTCCTTTTTTGGTGTGAAATATCCCTCTGTCTCCCTTTTAAGGCTTAACTTGTTTTGTGCATATTAATTATTATTGTATGCCAACAACCATGGATTCAAACAAATGCCGACCAAAAATATTTGGAAAAAAATTCTCCTGAAAGTTCCAAAAAGCAAAACTTGAATTTACTGAGTGCCAGCAACAATTTATGTACCATTTATATTGTAATAGGTGTTATCAGTGGTCTAGAGATGACTTAAAATATATGCAATGAACAAGGTAGAGATTGTTGTCTTAAAAATACTGCCTAAATAATAGGGGCAACATGGGAAAGGAATATATAGGAACTTTCGATCTTATCTTTGCAAGTTTTTTGTCAATGTAAAACTATCCTAAAATTAATGTTTGTTTAATAAAACAGAAAAAATAAAGTATATGGGAGGATGTATATAAGTTATACGCAAATACTATACCATTTTATACAAAGGACTTGACCATCCTCATATTTTGATATCTGTGAGGGATCTTGCAACCAGTTCCCCAAGGATATTGAGAGATGACTCAATATAGTATAAATTTATTGTTTTATATTTGTTTTAAAAATAACCATAGCTAACCTTTACACTTTTTAGTTAGCTATAGAGTTGCCATCTTTTAATTGGAGGTTTTGGCCCATGGGGATTTTTTAATCTATATATCTATTGAGATTGTTATCTGCAGTTTTATATTGTGCTTTATATTTGATGCATTTTTCTTTTGTATCTTTTCTTTATTTCCTTTGTTTCTCCTTTGTTTCTTGCAAGCATGCTAAGTCACTTCAGTCATGTCTGACTCTTTCTGACACTCTGGACTATAAGCCCTCCAGGCTTCCCTGTCTATGGATTCTCCAGTCAAGAATACTGGAGTANGTTTTTTAAAGTCTTAATAAAAACAAGTATGCTATGAAAGGAGAACCTGGGACATTCATTCATTTACTCAGCATCCAGGCATTAGATGAATGAGTACTATGTGTCAGACACAGAGAATGAAGTGCACAATAACAATCTTTGCTATAAAACATCTTACCGTCTAGCAAGGTTCAGAAAATTAGTGCACAAAAATAGAGTAGTATGATTCAACACATATACAGAACTGGTATAGTCCAATGAGTGCTATTCCATCAACCATCAAAGGTGAAGTCTGGGAAAATTACCAATTTATTTGTGGGATGCTATTTCCTCAAACCATTTTGAGAAATTTTCTTCTGAAACTTCCTTTAGAGCCTTTGACACATTGTAAATATTTTTAGTGGGATAGATTTGCAGTTTTAGAATGAATGAATGAAATGACTTTTCAAAATAGCTACTTCTCTATTATTAATTTTCTTTTAGACAAGATTAAATTTTTATGCTCGGACTATAGATTTGTTCATGTTTCCTGTTTATTTTCCCTTCATATATTCCCAGACTGTGTTGTATCATGCAACTTCATATTTTCTATAAATTCTTGAAGAGTTAAATCATCTTATGAAACGTACACAGTGTAATATGTCAATTATATCTCAATAAGGCTTTAAAAAATATGGATGGATTATCTCCTTTTTTGGTGTGAAATATCCCTCTGTCTCCCTTTTAAGGCTTAACTTGTTTTGTGCATATTAATTATTATTGTATGCCAACAACCATGGATTCAAACAAATGCCGACCAAAAATATTTGGAAAAAAATTCTCCTGAAAGTTCCAAAAAGCAAAACTTGAATTTACTGAGTGCCAGCAACAATTTATGTACCATTTATATTGTAATAGGTGTTATCAGTGGTCTAGAGATGACTTAAAATATATGCAATGAACAAGGTAGAGATTGTTGTCTTAAAAATACTGCCTAAATAATAGGGGCAACATGGGAAAGGAATATATAGGAACTTTCGATCTTATCTTTGCAAGTTTTTTGTCAATGTAAAACTATCCTAAAATTAATGTTTGTTTAATAAAACAGAAAAAATAAAGTATATGGGAGGATGTATATAAGTTATACGCAAATACTATACCATTTTATACAAAGGACTTGACCATCCTCATATTTTGATATCTGTGAGGGATCTTGCAACCAGTTCCCCAAGGATATTGAGAGATGACTCAATATAGTATAAATTTATTGTTTTATATTTGTTTTAAAAATAACCATAGCTAACCTTTACACTTTTTAGTTAGCTATAGAGTTGCCATCTTTTAATTGGAGGTTTTGGCCCATGGGGATTTTTTAATCTATATATCTATTGAGATTGTTATCTGCAGTTTTATATTGTGCTTTATATTTGATGCATTTTTCTTTTGTATCTTTTCTTTATTTCCTTTGTTTCTCCTTTGTTTCTTGCAAGCATGCTAAGTCACTTCAGTCATGTCTGACTCTTTCTGACACTCTGGACTATAAGCCCTCCAGGCTTCCCTGTCTATGGATTCTCCAGTCAAGAATACTGGAGTAGGTTGCCATGCCCTCCTCCAGGGGATCTTCCCAACCCAGGGATTGAACCTGCGTCTCTTATGTCTCCTGCATAGGCACACAGATTCTTCACTACCACCACCACCTGGGAAATTCTTTCTCTTCTTACAGTTGGGTTAATTTTACAAAATATTTTCTTTTATTTTTTTACTGGTTACCTCTAACTTTTACAATATAAATATTTAAATTGATATTTTCCTACCCAAATCCAAAGTTTATCTATATCCTCTTCCTGAATGAGGTACCTTAGCAATAAAGTTTGGGGACTTTAAATTGAGACATCCCTGAAGAAACGTCTCAGCTTCCAGGGTTTTTTTTGACACTGACTGAAATTGGGTGGCTGTTGCAATTACACCTCAGTCCAGCTTCTTCCTCTGCCCAAATTCCACTTTCCTTGCTTCCTCGTAGCAGTCTGCAGAAAGTTTCCTGAACACAAATCACAGCAACTCAGAATGTGCTCCTGGAGGAGCTAACCTACAACACTCAGGTTGTCCTCTGAGCAGTTTTATATAGTTTATAATGGTTTTAAAACAATGGGCAGAGGATGAGATGGTTAGGTCATATCACTCACTCAATGGACATGAATCTGAGCAAACTCCAGGAGAAAGTGAAGAATGGGGAAGCCTGGTGTGCTGCTGTCCATAGGATCACTAAGAAGTGGACACAACTTATCAACTGAACAACAAATAATGGTTTTAACCCTTTTGAGCATGAGTGGAGTCTTTACATAACTGACTGTCCCTCAGTTTGATTTGGGCTTCCCTGGTGGCTCAGATGGTAAAGCGTCTGCCTACAATGTGGTAGACCCGGGTCGGTCCCTAGGTTGGGAAGATCCCCTGGAGAAGGAAATGGCATTTTGATTTGACATAAATTCTCCCTTCAAATTTCATGGTCTTACAGCATGAACAAAAAAACAGTAAAAGTCCAATTTCAGTTCAGGTCAGTCGCTCAGTCGACTCTTTGCAACCCCGTGAATCGCAGCACGCCAGGCCTCCCTGTCTATCACCAACTCCCGGAGTTCACTCAAACTCATGTCCATCGAATCAGTGATGCCATCCAGCCATCTCATCCTCTGTCGTCCCCTTCTCCTCCTGCCCCCAATCCCTCCCAGCATCAGAGTCTTTTCCAGTGAGTCAACTCTTCCCATGAGGTGGCCAAAGTACTGGAGTTTAAGCTTCAGCATCATTCCTTCCAAAGAAATCCCAGGGCTGATCTCCTTCAGAATGGACTGGTTGGATCTCCTTGCAGTCCAAGGGACTCTCAAGAGTCTTCTCCAACACCACAGTTCAAAAGCATCAATTCTTCGACGCTCAGCCTTCTTCACGGTCCAACTCTCACATCCATACATGAACACAGGAAAAACCATAGCCTTGACTAGACGCACCTTAGTCAGCAAAGTAATGTCTCTGCTTTTGAATATACTATCTAGGTTGGTCATAATTTTTCTTCCAAGGAGTAAGCGTCTTTTAATTTCATGGCTGCAGTCACCATCTGCAGTGATTTTGGAGCCCCCCAAAATAAAGTCTGACACTGATTCCACTGTTTCCCCATCTATTTCCCATGGAGTGATGGGACCGGATGCCATGATCTTTGTTTTCTGAATGTTGAGCTTTAAGCCAACTTTTTCACTCTCCTCTTTTACTTTCATCAAGAGGCTTTAAATAGCCAGATTTCTAAGAGATTGTTTAAAGACTAAGTTTATTTTTTTGTTTAACGTTATTTACACAGATTTCATATTCTGCACAAAGTACGCATAACAAGGGCAAATCAGCAATGATACAAAGCGAAATTGTTTGATTTCCAATAATAACAGATGGTGGCCACCTGCTGTTTGTGTTAAATAAGGATCGTGTTCAGTAATGCCATCATTTATGAAATGAGAGATAGTTTCCCATTTTCCACAATATGCAGAATAAGCATAAATGAATAAAGACATGACAGGTTTGGTGATTAAAAGAATGGCAAAATTCCAAATTCACTACCGTAGTAAATTCATTATAGGTTGTTGCTTTGCATCCTAGTGGTACAGGGAGAGTCAGTATAGATTAAACATAGCTATTTATAGTTACTGTCCTTTTGACATAAGGACTACCTAGTGGGACAATACCTGCTTGACTTCAAAAAGAAAATGTAAAAGAACAGGCATAAAAAACATACTAAAAATTAAAAAGTAGATTAAATATTATTTTACTACATTACTTAGTCCAGCACCAGTTGTAACTAAGATGTCAGAATAATTGATGCTTAATTCTCCATAACCTAAAAAAATCTTCTAAACTTAAGTAAATTATTTCTGAAATAAACCTGAATTATTATGCAAATATAATATGAATCTGAATTAATTCCAAAGGAAGCTATGAATTGAGTGACGAGAATACTGGACTTTGAAATTCTGTTTACCAGGGATATAGTACTGTTCCCCATAGGCAAGTTACTTAACATCCCTGACACTGAATTTCTTCACTGCAAAATATGTGATGCCTAAATTACGGTGTTATTTTAGTGGATCTAGTAAAATTTAATAAAAATCTTTCTTCCTAGAATGAACTGGGTGTTTAGCAAATACTTGTTTAAATAGCAACATTATTTAAAATAAGGAAATATTTATTTATTACCAACTTTCTTCCAAAACAAGGGTGTACTTTACAGTGATGCATAAAATATGACAAAAGAGAGTACAGTGGGTTAGAGGCGAGAGAAACTTTAAACAACCAGGTAGAAAAAAGAGGAGTCAAGATAAGACTGTAGTGATAACTACAAGGGCCTATTGGAGACCTCAAATTTGGCTCTTTCTGGAACTCACATACAAAAGTAGATATCATTCGGTACACAGATCTTTGCTCAGTAGCAGTAATGATAACCTGTTCATGGTATTAAGAGCTGGCAGAGATTTCTCTTGAGGTTCTTCATAAAGAGGACAATGTTGGAAGTAATAAACAGCCTCCTCAATGGTATCATTAAAATAGATGCAGTGACAACAACTTTATAGAACAGTTTCTAGGTGGGTTCCTTTCATGACTCCAAGGAGTAACTCAGTAAACATACTTCTATGGAGGACAAGCCGAGGGCAAGCCTATTAAGTCTCACTTATTTTCTGAAGGGCTCTTAGAAATATAGGGACAAACGAAGCAATTGCATTCTAGGTAACTAGATATGTTTTAGAATATCTGAAAGCAGGAAGGGCCTGTGCCCGTCATGTCAGTTATCCTGAACACTGTTTTTCTCACAAAGAAATTTTAAACAGGTGAAAACGGAAGTCAGCTTAAATTGTAATCTTTGGAAAATGCAACAGAAGTTAATCTTTGTTACTCATTCTTCTCATTTAACAAATGTTTGAGCACTGATTAAGAGCCACATATTGTACTGGGGATACACACTTCAGTATTGTAGTTCTGAAAACTATGTTAATGTGTATGTGTATGTATATGTCTACATCTGACTATATCTGCATTTATACCTGTGCCTATTTCTATATCTATACATCTCCCCCGACACATAGATACCCAGAAATATCAAGTGTTGGTGTCTGTGATCATCAAATTTAATATAGATAAAGAGGCAATGGCAATTGAGCTTCATAAATTTATGAAATTATCAGTCTGTGCTGTATTAACATTCTTATAAGGACCTGTAAATAGTGTGACTGGCTTCACAGGTGGCTCAGTGGTAAAGAACTGCATGCCAGTTCAGAGGTCGCAGGAGACACAGGTTTGATCCCTCGGTAGGAAAGATCCCTTGTAGAAGGAAATGGCAACCCATTTGAATATTCTTGTCTGGGAAATCCCATGGATAGAGGAGCCTGGAGGGCTACAGTCCATAGGATCGCAAAGAGTTGAACACAACTGAGAGATGGAACACAAAACACTTTAACAGAATATGTGCATCAATGGAAAGTTATTGTATTTGGTACAAAGAAGACAGATGGCTACTGTTTCTTTCCCTTGCAGTATTATGAAAATTCACCCCACCATTCTAGACAGATAGCTCCTGAAGGTCAATTAAACATGCAATATTTTAAGAAGTGACTTTCTAGGAAGTGAAGCTTATCGCTTTAACTTATAATGAAAATGAATTCCCTTAGATGTAAACATTTATAAAATGGAATAGATGTGTTATGTGGATGACATTAAACATGTGAAAATGTCTAATGACTTGTTTCAGCAATATCTGCCAAGACCACTGAGGTGAGTTGATGTTTTATCTTCATCTGTGTTTTGAACTGTGGTGTCAGAGAAGACTCTTGAGAGTCCCCTGGACTGCAAGGAGATCCAACCAGTCCATTCTGAAGGAGATCAGCCCTGGAATTTCTTTGGAAGGAATGATGCTAAAGCTGAAACTCCAGTACTTTGGCCACTTCATGTGAAGAGTTGACTCATTGGAAAAGACTCTGATGCTGGGAGGGCTTGGGGACAGGAGGAGAAGGGGACAACAGAGGATGAGATGGCTGGATGGCATCACTGACTCAATAGGCATGAGTCTGAGTGAACTCTGGGAGTCGATGATGGACAGGGAAGCCTGGTGTGCTGCGATTCATGGGGTCGCAAAGAATAGGACATGACTGAGTGACTGAACTGAACTGGTGTTGTGCAAAAATGATGAAATTTTGTATACTTTGTCTACCTTAAGTCTGTTGTCTTATTTTTTTCCTCCTATTATATGAGTCTAGTTGGGAAGTCAGTCCAGCCTTTTAAAAACCATACAAAATGGTTTAAGAAGATCTGAGAGAGTATGGAAGAGGCTCCTTTATGAGGGCTGCATGTGTTTAGTGCATAGATTCAGTTGAATCAATTTTAACTATTCAAAATAAAATTCTGTGTTTTTTCACTTGATGGCTTCACACAGATAGTTGGATGTATTGGTTAAAAGATATTTGGATAAATTAAGCTCTATATATTCATACTTCCAATTTTTGCTTATTGAACTTAGAGTCCTGCTACTTATTTTCCCAAGAAATAAAACAAGTAAACTAACAGAACTTTTTAAGGAATAGAAGTTACTAAGGGAGATAAAGATTTTTAAGATAGTAATAATAATGATAATAATAATAGTTACCAGAATTATATTGAAGTCAATAATGGTAGCTTTGTGGCTAGCATGTACCAGGCACAATGTTAAGCACTTTATCATTAAAAGTTCATTTTCAGTTCAGTTCATTTGCTCAGTCGTGTCTGACTCTTTTCAACCCCATGGAGTGCAGCACGCCAGGCTTCCCTGTCCATCATCAACTCCCAGAGTTGGCTCAAACTCATGTTCATCAAGTCGGTGATGACATCCAACCATCTCATCCTCTGTCATCCCCTTCTCCTCCTGCCTTCAATCTTTCCCAGAATCAGGGTCTTTAATCCTCCACAAATAGACAGGGTTGAAACCATTTGTCTAAAAATGTCTTTAGAGTGCCCCCATTTAAAAGAATGAGACCATTTTATTCAGTATAAAATTCTAGGGGGCAAGTTGTACAGTTTTACTGACAGTAAATATGTAAATATCACTTTAAAGATGGTTGATGTGTCTTATTGTCCATTTAAAAGAATGTATACACCTGGCTTCTTTCATTTGGTAAAATATGAGATTCATATATCTTCCCACATGTATCAGTAACTTACTTTTATTGATGAATGCTGCTGCTAAGTCGCTTCAGTCGTGTCTGACTCTGTGCGACCCCATAGATGACAGCCCACCAGGCCCCACCGCCCCTGGGATTCTCCAGGCAAGAACACTGGAGTGGGTTGCCATTTCCTTCTACAGTGCATGAAAGTGAAAAGTGAAAGTGAAGTCACTCAGTCGTGTCCGACTCTTAGCGACCCCATGGACTGCAGCCTACCAGGGTCCTCCATCCATGGGATTTTCCAGGCAAGAGTACTGGAGTGGGGTGCCATTAATGTTTCATAATAAGAATATGCTACAAATTGTTTACTTTATCATTCATTCTGTTGCTTGATAGGCATTCGAGTAGGTTTTAGCGATCTAAAATTTCTATGAGCATTCTCATGCAATTCTGTTAATGTATATAGGTTTTCATTTCTCTATGCCAATACCTAGTAATACAGTTGATGAGTTCTACAGGAGGTGTGGGCTTCCCTGCTGGCTGAGTGGTAAAGAATCCACCTGCCAATGCAGGAGACACAGATTCAATTCTGGGATCAGGAGATCCCCTGAAGAAGGAAATGGCAACCCAGTTCAATATTCTTGCCTGGGAAATCACCTGGACAGAGGCGCCTGATGGGCTACAGTTCATGGGCTCACAAAAGAGTCAGACATGACTTAGTCACTAAATAACAATAAGGGTGGGTTTATGTTTTACATTTAAAAAAACAAACTTTTGATGCATTTCCCAAAGAGATCATACCATTTTACACTCCTATCAATGTATAAGTTTCAACTGCCATATAGCCTCACCAATATTTAGAATCATCAATCTTTCATTTTAGCCCATTTACTGAATATGTGTTGGTGCTTCATTGTTTTTAATTTCATTTATCTGATGACTTACACTGCAGATATACTTTCGTGTGCTTTTGCTGTGCTGTGCTCAGACTCTTCAGTTGTATCTGACTCTTTGCCACCTATGGACTGTAGCCTGCCAGGCTACTCTGTCCATTGGATTCCATGGTATTTTTAGATAAAAATTGAGGGAACTTATTGCCAGCATATATTCTTTATTCTTAGAATGTCAAAGAAATTTACTGATTTTTTAATATCTCTTTTGGGATGTTTGTTTGAATATCTTGCCCTCTTTGAGTTTTGTTTCTTTTTTATTATTAAATGGTGAGAATTTTTTAAATGGTTTATATTGATTGGCTGAATTTTTAATTTGGATGAAATTATTTACCATTTTCTTCCTTTAAGATTGGTGCTTTCTCTGTCCCTTTTAAGAACTTGCCTATGCTCAGGTCATGAAAATATTCTCTGATTCCTGTCTTCTAGTAGGTTTACAGTTTGAACTTATGTTTAGCTTTTTTTTAGGTCTAGGTCCATAATCCATTTTGAATCATTTTTTGTATAATGTAAGGTAGACGTTGAAGTTCACTTTTTTCCCACGCAGATACCCAGTTGTATCAGCAACATTTATTGAGACCTCTCTTTCCATTGCTTTGGTTTCTGTCAAAACGTCAATCGAACATATAAGAGAGGGTCTATTTCTGGAGTCTCTTTTCTGTTTCATTGATCAAATTTTCTGTTCTCATGCCAATATAAATTATTATAAATTTATTATAAATTATTATAATTATAGATTATTATAAATTTATACTAAGCTACATTTTACCTAGAGTCAGAAGCCATTACACATAACATGTAAGGCTCTTTCAACAATAAAATTCCATTTACCTCTTTCTTTTGTTCTGTTATCATTTCTTCTAAGGGATTCTTGCCCACAATAGTGGATATAATGCTTATCTGAGTTAGATTTGCCCATTCCAGTCTATTTTAGTTCACTGATTCTTAAAATGTTGTTCACTCTTGCCATCTTCTGTTTAACCACTTCCAATTTACCTTGATTCATGGACCTAAATTCCAGGTACCTATCCAATACTGTTATTTACAGCCTTGGATTTGACTTCCATCACCAGTCACATCTTGGGTGCAGTCTCAAAAATGACAGAATGATCTCCGTTTATTTCCAAGGCAATCCATTCAATACCACAGTAATCCAAGTCTATGCACAACCAGTAATGCTGAGGATGCTGAAGTTGAATGATTCTAAGAAGATCTACAAGATCTTCTAAAACTAACACTCCAAAAAAGACATTCTTTTCATTATAGGGGACTGGAATGCAAAAGTAGGAAGTTAAGAGATTCCTGGAGTAACAGGCAAATTTGGCCTTAGGGTACAAAATGAAGCAAGGCAAAGGCTAACAGAGTTTTGCCAAGAGAACACACTGGTCATAGCAAATACCCTCTTCCACTACACACATGGACATCACCAGGTAGTCAATACCAAGATGAGACTGATTATTTTCTTCGCAGCCAAAGATGGAGAAGCTCTATACCCTCAGCAAAAACAAGACTGGGAGCTGACTGTGGGTCAGATCATGACTCCTTATTGCCAAATTCAGACTTAAATTCAAGATAGTAGGGGAAACCACTAGACCATTCAGGTATATGATCTAAATAAAATCCCTTATGATTATACAGTGGAGGTGAGAGATAGATTCAAAGCATTAGATCGGATAGAGTGCCTGAAGAACTATGGAAAGAATCATGACATTGTACAGGAGGCATTGATCAAAATCATCCCCAAGAAAAAGAAAGGCAAAAAGGCAAAATGGCTGTCTGAGGAGGCCTTACAAATAGCTGAGAAAAGAAGAGAAGCTAAAGGCAAGGAGAAAAGGAAAGATATACCCACTTGAATACAGAGTTCCAAAGAATAGCAAAGAGAGATAAGAAAGCCTTCCTCAGTGATCAGTGCAAACAAACAGAGGAAAAGAATAGAATGGGAAAGACTAGAGAACTCCTCAAGAAAATTAGAGATACCAAGGGAAATTTACATGCAAAGATGGGCACAATAAAGGGCAGAAATTGTGTGGACCTAACAAGCAGAAGATATTAAGAAGAGGTGGCAAGAATACACAGAAGAACTGTACAAAAAAGATNGGAGGAAAAGGGGACGACAGAGGATGAGATGGCTGGATGGCATCACTGACTCGATAGACGTGAGTTTGAGTGAACTCCGGGAGTTGGTGATGGACAGGGAGGCCTGGCGTGCTGCGATTCGTGGGGTCGCAAAGAGTCGGACACAACTGAGTGACTGAACTGAACTGAACAGAAGCAGATGAGACTAAGTAGAGGTGGCAAAAATACAGAGCATAACTGTACAAAAAAGATCTTCATGACTCAGATAATCACAATGGTGTGATCACTCACCTAGAGCAAGACAACCTGGAGGCGAAGTCAGGTGGGCCTTAGAAAGCATCACCACAAACAAAGCTAGTGGAGATGATGGAATTCCAGTTGAGCTATTTCAAATCCTAGAAGATGATACTGTGAAAGTGCTGCACTCAACATGCCAGCAAATTTGGAAAACTCAGCAGTGGCCACAGAACTGGAAGGCAATGTCAAAGAATGTTTACTACCACACAGTTGCACTCATCTCACATGCTAGTAAAGTAATGCTCAAAATTCTCCAAGCCAGGCTTCAACAGTATGTGAACCATGAACTTCCAGATGTTCAAGTTGGATTTAGAAAAGGCAGAGGAACCAGAGATTAAATTGCCAACATCTGTTGGATCATAGAAAAAGCCATAAAGTTCCAGAAAAAGCATCTACTTCTGCTTTATTGGCTACACCAAAGGCTTTGACTGTGTGGATCACAAAAAACTGGAAAATTCTTCAGGATATGAGAATACCAGACCACCTTACCTGCCTCCTGAGAAATCTGTATGCAGGTCAAGAAGCAACAGTTAGTACTGGACATGGACAACAGACTGGTTCCAAATATGGGAAGGAATACGTCAAGGCTTTATATTGTCACCGTGCTTATTTAACTTATATGCAGAGTACATCATGCAAAATGCCGGGCTGGATGAAGCACAAGCTGGAATCCAGATTGCCGGTAGAAATATCAATAACTTCAGATATGCAGACGACACCACCCTTATGGCTGAAAACAAAGAAGAATTAAAGAGCCTCTTGATGAAAGTGAAAGAGGAGAGTGAAAAAGTTGGCCTAAAGCTCAACATTCAGAAGACTAAGATGGTATTTGGTCCCATCATTTCATGGCAAATAGATGGGGAAACAATGGAAACAGTGGCAGACTTTATTTTGGAGGGCTCCAAAATCACTGCAGACGGCAACCACAGCAATGAAATTAAAAGACACTTGCTCCTTGGAAGAAAAGCACAGACATTAACTACTTTGCCAGCAAAGGTCTGTCTAGTCAAAGCTACAGTTTTTCTAAGAGTCGTGTATGGATGTGAGAGTTGGACCAAAAGAAAGCTGAGCACCGAAGAATTGATGCTTTTGAACTGCAGTGCTGGAGAAGAACCTCAACAGTCCCTTGGATTGCAAGGATATCCAACCAGTCAATCCTAAAGGAATCAGTCCTGAGTATTAGTTGGAAGGATTGATACAGAAGCTCAAACTCCAATAATTTTGCCACTTGATGCAAAGAATTGACTCCTTCGGAAAGACCCTAATGCTGAGAAAGACTGAAGGCAGGAGAAGGGGATGACAGAGGATGAAATGGTTGGATGGCATCACCGACTCGATGGACATGAGTTTTAGCAAGTTCCACGAGTTGGTGATGGACAGGGAAGCCTGGCATGCTGCTGTCCATGGGGTCGCAAAGAGTCAGGCATGACTGGATGACTGAACTGAACTAATCTGTTGTCATATATATTGCATCATTATGTTTAAGCCCCACAATTCAGTGATAATTTTATTTTTAAAAAGCATGTATCCTGTAATGAACAAGGAAATTTAAAAATAGTTCAGTTCTCTATATTTCCTCAGGTACCATCTCATGTACTCTTTTTTCCTTCCTGTAAATGTGACTTGTGGTCTTGCTTCATTTTTTTTCAGCCTGAAAAATTTTCCTTGACATTTTAGAGAGTATATGCTGGCAATAATTCCCTCAATTTTTATCTAAATTTAACTTTATTTTTCTAATATTTTTGAAATATATTTTGCTAGATATATAATCCTGGCATAACAGTTTTTTTTCCTTAAACATATAAAATTATTACATTATTAGCCCTGTTCTCACTTATGTAATGTGTCATTATTTGCTGCTATTATCATAATTATCTTTTTGTCTGGTTTTTAGTAGTTCTATTGTGTTCTACTCATGTATGATTAATTTTTTTACTTATTCTTGGAGTTTACTTTGTTTCTTGGGTATTTAAGATTATATTTATTGGGCTAAATATGAATAATTTAGATAATTATTTCTTTGATATTATTTTTATCCTATTTTCTCTCTCTTCTTTTTCTCTGAGATTCTAATTATACATAAATTAGTGTGCTTGATATTACTAATATTAGGATCTGTTATTTTTGGTTTGAATATTTTTCTCTGAGTTTTTAGATTGAATATTTTCTTGATCAGTCCTCTGATGATTTGTTATGTCATCTTTAATCTGCCAGTAAGTCATCCATTATATATTTTTATTTCAGTGTTGTACATTTTAGTTCTTTAATTTTCACTTAGTTCTTTTTTATAGTTTTCATTTTCTGTTAATGTTTCTCATTCATTCTTTTTTTACAAAAATATTTTCTTGAACATATAATGCCTGCTAATTCCAACACCTGCATAATCTCTAGGTTATTTTCTAGTGACTATTTTTATTTTAATTACATGCCTTATTTTCCTCTTTTATTCACAGTTCTCTGAAAAAAAATTAACTTGCATTCTAGAAATTGAGGATTTTCTATAGAGACACTGGATTTTGTTATCTTCCTCTAAGGAGTGTTTATTTTTGTTCTAGCAGGTATATTTACTGGACTCAAAATCCAAAATGAATCTCTTTTGTAGAGAGTAACACAAGAAATTTCTACTATTCTTTCAGACTTTTGCTGCTGCTACTGCTGCTAAGTCGCTTCAGTCATGCCCGAATCTGTGCGACCCCATAGATGGCAGCCCACCAGGCTCCCCCATCCCTGGGATTCTCCAGGCAAGAATACTGGAGTGGGTTGCCATTTCCTTCTCCAGTGACACTTTTCCCTGTGATCTCTGGCTTCTCTCTGTCTCCCTCAAGTGCATTCCAGGTGTGAGCCAAGGATTTTGCAAAAGTGTACTTAAAGAGTTTGGGTCTTCCCCTTCTGTGGTTTATTCGTTTTGAACCTTTTTTTCTAACAACTCTG
Source organism: Neotragus pygmaeus (assembly GCA_006410875.1). NCBI lineage: Eukaryota > Metazoa > Chordata > Mammalia > Artiodactyla > Bovidae > Neotragus > Neotragus pygmaeus. The sequence continues at coordinate 177,324 of SJYV01024581.1, read as the reverse complement.
AATTCCATCCTCTGACTCTGAGATAGTAAAGCTCTGGTTCTCTGCTCTTGTATTCTAGCTACCCCATGCCACGCTCTCATGAGAAAAGGATTTTTTTTTAAATGTATATATAGTATATATTCCAGAGTGGATAATTTTTACTGTGAGAGGTTCCATCCAATACAACATCTCTATCTTATTTGAAGCAGAAATTCTCACTTTGTTTGTGGCCTCTGAATACATTTATTTATTTATTCTTTGCCTATTCAGCAATACATTTTTTAAGGTACTCATTTTTATATTGGCATGAGTTTTATAATGTCCAGAATATTCTGAAAATAAAAGTTTCTAAACTACTTTTAGCTTGATAATATGGTATGGCAGTATTATAATGTATTTATCTCAGGAAAAAATGAAATTTCTATAAAGCATTCCTATAACCTGATTTGAACATTACTATGTTCTAGAGTGAGCACCAAGGTAAACTATTTGTGAAGCAGACATCCAACTAAATGTTGAAGGTGTTTCTCCCTAACATTGCAGTTCCTACCTTATAGCCCCTCATGATCTAGAGACAAAACCCTGTCCATAAATACTGACTAACAGTAATAATGGAAACTTTAAACTTGTAAAATGGTAGACATCTGTGGAAATGTATGCCTTCTACTTACTTTTAGATATAAGAATAAAATATTCTGTGATTATTCACAACAAATGAGTTTAACACTGAATTTCTGAAATTTGAAACCCAGCTTTATTTTAAAGCAGATTGTAGGAACAAATCTGAGATATCAGTAGTTAAAAATTGAAAAGACCAAATCCTTTGAGTGCCACTTTAAGCCCAGATCAAACGAGGACTGCTGGTCCAAGAACTATAATCGATTTCATTTAAACACATCGGAGCAGTCTCTTGATTATTTCCATACTTCGCTGAAGGAGGAGGGAATGTGTAGAACATAAATGTTCTTCTTGGAGCTAATTGTACCATGCCCAGATTGAATCAGCATTTCCAACAATTTCTGTATTTCTTTTCCACGTTTTTAAATACTCTTTATCCCCCAGGGCTAGAGTTACCCAGCATAACTCGTCTTACTTTACTGCAAGAATACATCTCCTCACAACAGCACTACTCATTTACATACTCCCTTGTTCTGGAAAGAGTTGTGTGGTAGCTCGATGTTAAGGGGACTTTGCAGCCGTGTAACAGGAGCCTAGGTGTAGTGACACAATCTGGGTTTCAGACCTCAGAGCACATGGGGCGGGAGGTTGCTGAGCAATGGCAGATCAACACTAGAATGGGGCAGGATACCTCCTCCCACTCCCCTTTTCCTGACACCCTTCAAGAGCCACAGCGGGGCTGTCAAAGTCAAGACACTGTTCACCAGTCTGAAGAAGGAACCCCACTGCCGTGTTGTCAGGAAAACCAAGCTGTCTCCTCTGGAGCTGACTCATATACTGTAAGCTCCTTTAGAAAATGAGAGCTCAACTCTCACCTGTCATTCGGTAAGAATGGTTTCTTCAGATTCTGTCAGTCAGGAGTGATGTCAGGAATGCGAACTCAGCCCTTTCCCTGCCCTGTGTGGTTATGAGACAGATGTGGAGGGAGGTCTGTGAACAAGGCAGCTCTGTGCAGAGCTGTGAATTAGAAGCTCATCTTCAGAGCAGTTTCCTCAAGCTCTCAACACTGTGTTCCAGTGTTCTCCCTGGCAAAGCCCAACCCAGGCTTATTTCCCACCCTGTCAAAACTGACCTTGATCATTTCCCAGTTCCTGGATCCCCTCTCCCTTTCCCATTCTCTACATAAGGCTGATTAACCTGTTTGGAAAAAAAATTTTTTTCCCATAGAGGCACTATTTATAATAACAGAGACATAGAAATAATCCAAGTGCCCATCAACAGATGACTAGCTTAAGAAGATGTGATATATATAATATACATATATATATTATAGAATATCACTCAGCCATAGCAAAGAATGAAATACTGCCATTTGCAGCAACATGGATGATCCTAGAGAATATCATACCAAGTTTAAGTAAGTCAGACAGAGAAAGACAAATATTATATGATATCACTTAACATGTAAAATTTAAAAAATAATACAAATGAATCTGTATACAAAACATAAACAGACTTATAGAAAACTAACAGGGATACCAAAGGGGACAAGCAATAGGGGAGGGATAAATTAGGAGTGTGAGATTAACAGACTACTACACATAAAACAAGTAAGTAACAAACATTTACTGCATAGTTCAGGGAACTGTACTCAATATCGTATAATAACCCATAATGAAAAACAATCTGAAAAAGTATATATATAACTTAATCACCCTGCTCTATATCCAAAAATAACACAGCATTGTAAATCAATCACATCTCAATTAAAAATTGTTAGTTTAGCACCGTCATTATCATTTTAATTCTCATGAGTTAAATATCATGTATATTTGCAAAAAAGTATTTTAAGCCTGTCATTTTTGGTATCTTAACCATAAGACTTGTGTGTGTTTGGGGTCCAATGTGAATTGTTCATGGCCCTAAAGGGACTAAGGCAAACATACATGGTCCTCCCTCCCTTTCTCCTAACCCCTCTTTTTTAAAAAATTGAGTTATAGCCAATTTGCAATGTTGTGTTAACTTCAGCTGTCAGCAAAGTGATTCAATTATACATACATTTTGGTTTTTCGTATTATTTCCCACTATGGTCTGTCACAGACTCTTCAGTACAGTTGCTTATAAAATTATTATTCAGTACAGTTGTTTACAAAATTATTAATAAAGATTTATGTTCATGGTTATGTAAGCATTGGAAGGGAACTTAGAGCCTCTTTATGTTCACAGTCTCATTTTACAGATTACAGACCTTGTCTGCACGTGACCATGTAATTATATGACAGGGGAGGGCAATAGGTTATGTTTATTACAATTATTATGAAATCATATGTAATTAAACAATTAGTTGAAATTGAAAAATGGCAGGTAGTGAAAGTTATTACTAGGGAAGATTGATAGAATAGCTACCCAGAGACCTCTCTCATATCTGATATATAGTTTTTAATTATTATGGCAGTACAGACTGTTCTCAGCTTGCAGAGAATCTCATTGCTGCAAGTATCAAACAGTTAGCTAAATTCAGGGCTTACAGAAGACTCAAGTGGAAAGCTGAGTGTCAATGTATTAATTAATAAAGAGAAACATAACTGTCAAGTAGACTGAGAAGAATCATTGATGTTGTAAAGAGTACAATATGGCTGAAATTAATAACAGTAATAATAAAATTTTAAAATTAATATAACATTATATGCCAGGCTGATTAATATACTTTAGAAAACACATCATCTAAGCTTCTCAACAATGTTATAAAGTAGATACTATCATTGTTCCCATTCCAGAAATAAGGAAGTCAAGAAACTTGACCATCACCATAAAGCTAGTAAATGGTATAGTTGGGTTGTGAACCCAAGTAATCTGGTTTTACTCACTCTTCAATAGTGCCTTAGTAATAGTTCAGTAAACACAAAGGCAGAACATATGTTTAGATACCTGATTTACATTTTTGATTGTTGGGATAAGGAACAAATCAACCCTAGTCTGTTCTCCACCTGGAGAGATTTTGCCATGTTCCTAGGAAGGGGGGCATTTGCCAACATCTGCAGGCATTTTGTGTTGTCACGACTGGAAGATGGGCTACTACTGGAATCTAGTAGGAAGAGTCCTGGAATGGTGTTAAATATCCTGCAGAGCACAGGATATCTGCTAACAAAAAAGAATTACCCAGTCTAAAATATCAGTAGTCCTGGAGCTGAGAAACCCTAGTATAAGGCAGTGGGAACTGTATCCAACTCCACAGTGGAAATCGTGCCCTATTGGGTCATTCTTGAGGGGTTCTTGGGTCCAGGTGCTCTGTTATTTATAGCACTGCACTTGGATGTGCATTTCAAATTTGCTTTTCTGAATTGCATTTTCCTGTATTCTAAAATGGTTAATTCCCAATATATTCAATAATTTGTCTCATTAGATGTGATTTTAAAAATTTATGCCGTTTCCGTTATCTTCCGAAGTTATTTGCAACTCTAATACTGAAACTATCAAAATTAGTTACAAATACTGAATCCATCTACATGTTTCATGTGATTTAAGCCAGAGTTCTGTTTTCATAGGCAAAGGTCACATTTTTTCACTGGGATTGAAAACAAAACTAAGAATGATCATGAGCACCTTATTAACATTTAACCTAGGATATTTCACTCATGTAATCTATTTCATGCACCTTTTTCTTATCCACACTGCAGATAAGCCTTTCTGATTAACTCAGAGCCAAATCCCAGAATGTTTCTGAATATCATTTCTTGAAATTATAAAAGTCTCTAGTGTGGAACAGAGCTATCATGGTCTGGGGATTTCTCCCTCTGACCCAGGACTATGACATGAAAAAGAAATATACAGATTTGGGGTTGTTGTTGTTTTTTAATCCTTTTAGATACCATAGTATGAATTCTTCTGATAAAAGCTGCTAACTTCCACTTCTCTCGTGTTGTTGAAAAAGGGTGTTTACAACCAGTGCATTTTCTTGGCAAAACTCTGCTAGCCTTTGCCCTGCATCATTTTTTACTCTAAGGCCAAATTTGCCTGTTACTCCCAATATCTCTTGACATCCAACTTTTGCATTCTAGTCCCCTACAATGAAAAGGACATCTTTTTTTGGAGTGTTAGTTCTAGAAGGTCTTGTAGGTCTTCATAGAACCATTCAACTTCAGCATCTTTAGCATTGCTGGTGGTGGCATAGACTTGGATTACTGTGATATTGAATGGATTGCCTTGGAAATGAACAGAGATTATTCTGTCATTTTTGAGAGTGCATCCAAGTACTGCATTTCTGACTCTTTTGTTGACTATGATGGCTACTCATTTCTTCTAAGAGATTCTTACCCACAGTAGTAGATATAATGTTCATCTGAGTTAAATTCACCCATTCCAATACATTTTTCTCTTCTCTTCAACACACAAGAGAAGACTCTACACATGGACATCAACAGATGTCAATACCAAATCAGATTGATTTTATTCTTTGCAGCCAAAGATGGAGATGCTCTGTACAGTCAGCAAAAACAAGACTAGGAGCTGACTGTGGGTCAGATCATGAACTCATTATTTCCAAATTCAGACAATTTCAAGAAAGTAATGGAAACCTCTAGACCATTCAGGAATGACCTAAATGAAATCCTTATGATTATACGTGGAAGTGACAAATAGATTCAAGGGATTAGGTCTGATAGAGTGCCTGAAGAACTATGGACAGGGGTTCACGACATTGTACAAGAGGCAGTGATCAAGACCATTTCCAAGAAAAAGAAATGCAAAAAGGCAAAATGGTTTCCTGAGGAGGCCTTACAAAAAGCTATGAAAAGAAGAGAAGTGAAAGGCAAAGGAGAAAAGGAAAGATATATTCATTTGAATGCAGAGTACCAAAGAATAGCAAGGAGATATAAGAAAGCCTTCCTCAGCGATCAATGCAAAGAAATAGAGGAAAATAATAGAATGGGAAAGACTAGAGAGCTCTTCAAGAAAATTGATACCAAGGGAACATTTCATCCAAGTTCAGTTCAGTCACTTAGTCATATCTGACTCTTCAATCCCATGGACTGCAGCACACCAGCCTTCCCTGTCTATTACCAACTCCCAGAGCTTACTCAAGCTCATGTCCATCTAGTCAGTGATGCCATGCCATCCAACCATCTCTTCCTCTGTCTTCCCCTTCTCCTCCTGCCTTCAATCTTTCCCAGCGTCATGCAAAGATGGGCACAATAAAGGACAAAAAATGGTTTGGACCTAACAGAAGCAGAAGAGATTAAGATGAGGTGACAAGAATACACAGAAGAACTGTACAAAAAAGATCTTCATGACCCAGATAACCATAATAGTGTGATCACTCACCTAGAGTCAGACATCCTGGAGTCAAGTAGGCCTTAGGAAGCATCACTATGAACAAAGCTAGTGGAAGTGGTGGAATTCCAGTTGAGCTATTTCAAATTCTAAAAGATGATGCTGTGAAAGTGCTGCACTCAACATGCCAACAAATTTGGAAAACTCGGCAGTGGTCATAGGACTGGAAAAGGTCAGTTTTCATTCCAATCCCAAAGAAAGGTAATGCCAAAGAATGTTCAAACTACCGCATAATTGCACTCATCTCACACACTAGTAAAGTAATGCTCAAATTTCTCTAAGCCAGGCTTCAATAGTATGTGAACCGTGAACTTCCAGATGTTCAAGTTGGATTTAGAAAAGGCAGAGGAACCAGAAATCAAATAGCCAACATCCTTTGGGTCATAAAGAAAGCAAGAGAGTTCCTGAAGAAAATCTGCTGCTGCTGCTGCTGCTAAGTCACTTCAGTCGTGTCCGACTCTGTGTGACCCCATGGACGGCAGACCACCAGGCTCCCCCGTCCCTGGGATTCTCCAGGCAAGAATACTGGAGTGGGTTTCCATTTCTTTTCCCAATGCATGAAAGTGAAAAGTGAAAGTGAAGTCGCTCAGTCATGTCTGACTCTTTGCGACCCCATGGACTGCATCCTACCAGGCTCCTCTACCCATGGGATTTTCCAGGCAAGAGTACTGGAGTGGGGTGCCATTGCCTTCTCCACGCAAAAAACATCTACTTCTGCTTAATTGACTATGCCAAAGCCTTTGACTGTGTGGATCACAAGAAACTGAAAAATTCTTAAAGATATGGGAATACCAAACCACCTTATCTGCCTCCTGAGAAATCTGTATGCAGATTAGAACAATTAGAACTGGACATGGACAACAGACTGGTTCCAAGTAGGGAAAAGATGTATATTGTCACCGTGCTTATTTAATTATATGCAAAGTACCTCATGTGAAATGCCTGGCTGGATGAAGCACAAGCTGGATTCAGGATTGCTGGGAGAAATATCAATAATCTCACATATGCAGACGACATCACCCTTATGGCAAAAAGTGAAGAAGAACTAAAGAGCCTCTTGATGAAAGTGAACGAAGAGAGTGAAAAAGCTAGCTTACAACTCAACATTCAGACAACTAAGATCATGGTATTCAGTCCTATCACTTCATGTCAAATAGATGGGGAAATAATGCAAACAGTTACAGACTTTATTTTGGGGGGCTCCAAAATCACTGCAGTTGGTGTCTGCAGCCATGAAAGTAAAAGACACTTGTTCCTTGGAAGAAAAGCTATGACCAACCTAGACAGCATATTAAAAAGCAGGGACATTACTTTGCTGACTAAGGTCCATCTAGTCAAAGCTATGGTTTTCCCAGTAGTGTTATATGGATATGAGAGTTGGATCATAAAGAAAGCTGAGTGCCGAAGATTTGATGCTTTTGAACTGTAGTGTTGGAGAAGATTCTTGAGAGTCCCTTGAACTGCAAGGAGATCCAACCAGTCAATCCTAAAGAAAATCAGTCTTGAATGCTCATTGGAAGGACTGATGCTGAAACTCCAATACTTTGGCCACCTGATGTGAAGAACTGACTCATGGAAAAGACCCTGATGCTGGGAAAGATTGAAGGCAGGAGGGGAAGGGGACGGCAGAGGATGAGATGGTTGGATAGCATCACCGACTCAATGGACATGAGTTTTCTCAAGCTCCGGGAGTTGGTGATGGGCAGGGAAGCCTGGAATGCTGCAGTGCATGGGGTCACAAAGAGTCAGACACAACTGAGTGACTGAACTGAACTTTCCTAGCAAATACAAGCTTATTACCAAGTTTGGTATGGGTTTTGTTTAAGTGGAACTTGGGTGTCAAAGCTGTTTGACTTATATACTGGTTTACAATATCATAGCCTTACATTTGTATGATACGTTTATGTTTCTTAAGTTCTATTTTATTTAATTTCTATCATAATCCTTGGAAATAGATATGAATTATCATCTGTATTTTAATATATTTTCCTTATAAGCATATTTAAACAACTCAGAAATAAAAGAGTAAAACATAACACCAATCATAGATATCACATTAGCTACTGGTTACATATGCAATGTGTGTGACAGTGTGTTAGTTGCTTAGTCGTGTGTGACTCTGAGACCCAGTGAATTGTAAGCCACCAGGCTTCCCTGGGCTTTCCTGGTGGCTCAGACTGTAAAGAATCTGCCTGCAATGCGGGAGACCCAGGTTCAATCCCTGGGTCGGGATGATCCCCTGGAGAAGGGAATGGCAACACACTGCAGTATTCTTGCCTGGAGAATTCCACGGACAGGAGAGCCTGGCGGGCTACAGTAGTTCATGTGGTCGCAAAGAGTCGGACATGACTGAGCGACTAACACACACATACACACGGGCTCCTCTGTCCATGGACTTCTCTAGGCAAGAATACTACAGTGTGTTGCCAATCCCCTCTCCAGAGGTTTCCTTCCCTTTCCTTCTCCAGTGGCTTCCAGCAACTAACTTTTTCACATATGCAATACTTTGTATTTTTAGCAAAAGTGAAGTCAAATGAATACAATTAATTGTAGCATATCTTTACTTAATAATATACACTCTTTCCTATGTAAATATTAATTTTCTATTCAATTTATTGAACAGATGTTTAGTATCCTATTGTAGAGACTTACTTATATTGATTTAGCCAATCCCTTAATGAAGAACAGTTGATTTTTGGTACAGCTTGTCTTTTATTTAAAGAAATGTAATTATGAACCAATACTTTATGCATACATTTTTAGGTATTTGTCTTGTTTCTTCAGCTTCTTATGTTGAAAATTAAGACCATGTTACCAAATTGCACTGAGAAAAGCCCTAATCAAGAGTCTCAGCTGGTTTTGGTTCATTTCTTTATTCCCTTTCTAATACTAGAAATTATTAATCATGTAAATATTGGCCAATTGATATTTCCTATTACTTTTCTGTTCCTTCATAATGTTGAACAACACTTCTTTTTTTAATAGGCAGTCTACACTGACACTTTTTGAAATTAACTTCCTAATCATTACCAAATTTCTTCAGGTTTTTCTTTCCCATTAATTTGATTTGTTTTCTTGACTGGTTTACAGGAGTTCTTTGTATCTTGCTGTGCTATGCTTAGCTGCTCAGTCATATCCAACTCTTTGTGACCCCATGGACTGTAGCCCGCCAGGCTCTTCTTTCCATGGGGATTCTCCAAGCAAGAATACTGGGGTGGGTTTCCATTCCCTCCTCCAGGGTATCTTTCCAACCCAGGGATCGAACCCAGGTCTCCTGCATTGCAGGCATATTTTTATTGTCTGAGCCACCTGAGAAGCCCAAGAATACTGATGTGGATAGCCTGTGCCTTCTCTAGGGGAATCTTCCTGACCCAGGAGTTGAACTGGGATCTCCAGCATTGCAGGTGGATTCTTTACCAGCTGAGTTCCCAGGGAAGCCCCTTTATATCTTAGGGATGGTAAAATCTTTCTTATTACATGTTGCTAATGACATCTTTGTCTTATAGAAAACAAGTAAAAAAAAAAAAAAAAGAAAGAAAACAAGTAAGGTTTGAAGGGGTTAACTTAGGTGTCCAAGGTACCAGTGTCAAAATCATGACTAAATGCTAGATCTGATGCTGTTTTTTTTTTTTTAATTCACCTTTGTCATTGCCTTTCTTCAATGAAGCAACTAGAAAGGCAATAGCTGCAAGAATAATTGCATTTTGAGGATGAATTCCTCCTGAGATATTTTTAGAGTGATTACTAGAATAATTATATGCTCCCCTATGGGAAACTAATATTTCTTGCATTCTCCTAAAGACCATGTGCCTGATATAATTCCTGACACATAGTAGACATCCTATAAATATTTGTGAATGGATGAATTAGTATGCTTTATCCTGTGGTTTGAGTGATAAAAGACACAGTCTCAGCATTCAAAGAACTCCCAGTCTTGCAGAGGTGACAGATGAAAGATAGACAAAATGATCCAATATGCGATGAATGTTATCATGGAAATGAGCATAGAGTCAATATGATACCTAAGTGAATGTTAAAAATAATTGACAATGACTCTCAAATCCCCTTTTGCAAATATATTAGCTAAGAGCACACTGTCTTACAATGTGACATTTTTCTTTAGAGAAAAGTAATGAAGTAATAGAAAGCACAGAGTCTTTAGAGTCAGATACAGCTGAACTTAAGGTCTAGCTGTACTACTTTCTATCTAAATAAGATCTCTTCTGTGAACCTGAACATTTTTACCTATTGACATCAATTTGTTGCTTAGTCACTAAGTCGTGTCTGACTCTTTTGCCATCCATGGACTGTAGCACACTAGGCTCCTCTGTTCATGGGATTTCCCAGGCAAGAATACTGGAGAGGGTTGCCATTTCCTTCTCCAGAGAATCTTCCTGCCCCAGGAATTGAATCAGTGTTTCCTGCATTGGCTAGCTTCTTTACCACGAAACCACCAGGGAAGCCCTTGATATCAGTAGCAATGTCTATATCCTAGGGTATTAGGAGGACTAAATGACAGTATATTCAAATTGCTTAGCTCTTAGAAAATGCTCTAGAGACACTGACTCTTTCACTTATTCATCAAACAAATACACACGAAGGAAATCAGAATTGAAAGAGACACATGTACCCCAATGTTCATTGCAGCACTGTTTATAATAGCCAAAACATGGAAGCAACCTTTATGTCCATCAGCAGATGAATGAATAAGAAAGCTTTGGTACATATACACAATGGAGTATTACTCAGCCATTAAAAAGAATACATTTGAATCAGTTCTAATGAGGCGTATGAAACTGGAGCCGATTAAACAGAGTGAAGTAAGCCAGAAAGAAAAACACCAATATAGTATACTAGGAAGAAGCACAAGCTGGAATCCAGATTGTCGGGAGAAAGATCAATGACCTCACATATGCAGACGACACCACCCTTATGGCAAAAAGTGAAGAGGAACTAAAAAGCCTCTTGATGAAAGTGAAAGAAGAGAGTGAAAAAGTTGGCTTAAAGCTCAACATTCAGAAAACGAAGATCATGGCATCTGGTCCCATCACTTCATGGGAAATAGATGGGGAAACAGTGGAAACAGTGTCAGACTTTATTTTGGGGGGCTCCAAAATCACTGCAAATGGTGACTGCAGCCATGAAATTAAAAGACGCTTACCCCTTGGAAGGAAAGTTATGACCAACCTAGATAGCATATTGAAAAGCAGAGACATTACTTTGCCAACAAAGGTCCATCTAGTCAAAGCTATGGTTTTACCAGTAGTCATGTATGGATGTGAGAGTTGGACTGTGAAGAAAGCTGAGCACCAAAGAATTGGTGCTTTTGAACTGTGGTGTTGGAGAAGACTCTTGCAAGTCCCTTGGACTGCAAGGAGATCCAACCAGTCCATTCTAAAGGAGATCAGTCCTGGGTGTTCTTTGGAAGGAATGATGCTAAAGCTGAAACTCCAGTACTTTGGCCACCTCATGCGAAGAGTTGACTCATTGGAAAAGACTGCGATGCTAGGAGGGCTTGGGGGCAGGAGGAGAAGGGGACAACAGAGGATGAGATGGTTGGATGGCTCAATGGATGTGAGTTTGAGTGAACTCCGGGAGATGGTGATGAACGGGGAGGCCTGGCGTGCTGCAATTCATGGGGTCACAAAAAGTCAAACACGACTGAGTGACTGAACTGAACTGAACTGAACTGAACCTGTATAGTTACTTGAAACAGGTACTATTCTAATGATTTAAATGCTTGCTTGCCTTAACCAATTTTATTCCTACAATTTTATTAAAAACACACTATATCATTGCACCTATATTGTGGATGAGAAATGGAACTTTATTCTAAATTAGAATAGAAAGTTTGAATTAACATATACACACTACTGTATATAAAATAGGTAACCAACAAGACCTACTGTACAGTGTAGGGAACTATACTCAGTATTTTGTAATAAATTATAATGGAAAAGAATCTGAATCCTGTACACCTAAAACTACCTTGATACTGTAAATCATCTATGCTTCAATAAAAAAAGATAGGGAGGTTTAGAGATGTTCTAAAATGTGTCTAAGAAACACATTGATAAAAGTAGTAGAGCTGTCTTTCAAGACTAGGATGGCTGAGCCTGAATCCACTGTCTCTAAATGACAGTGCCTTGTCATCATTTCTTATCTTAAATAATCAGGCTTGCTCACTTGAGACACTGGTTGAAATAGAGAGTTTATTTTAAAATTTTTATTTTATAATAGAATACAGTTGACATACAATGTTATGTAATTTCAGGTGTACAACAAAACAATTCAGTTACACATTTCAAGTTCAGTTCAGTTCAGTTACTCAGTCCTGTCCGACTCTTTGTGACCCCATGGACTGCAGCACGCCAGACCTCCCTATCCATCACCAACTCCTGAAGCTTGCTAAAACTCATGTCCACTGAGTCGGTGATGCTATCCAACCATCTCATCCTCTGTCATCCCCTTTCCCTCCTGCCTTCAATCTTTCCCAGCATCAGGGTCTTTTCCAAGGAGTGAGGTCTTCACATCAGGTGGCCAAAGTATTGGAGTTTCAGCTTCAGCATCAGTCCTTCCAATGACTATTCAGTATTGATTTCCTTTAGGATTGACTGGTTGGATCTCTTTACAGTCCAAGGGACTCTCAAGAGTCTTCTCCAACACCACAATTCAAAAGCATCAGTTCTTCACGCTCAGCTTTCTTCATAGTCCAACTCTCACATCCATACATGACTACTGGAAAAACCATAGCTTTGACTATACGGACCTTTGTTGGCAAAGTAATGTCTCTGCTTTTGTTGGCAAAGTAATGTCTCTGCTTTTGTTGGCAAAGTAATGTCTCTGCTTTTTAACGATAAATTTGTCCTCTAAGTTTGCAAGTCTGTTTCTGTTTTGTAAATAAGTTTATCTCTATCATTTTTTAAGATTCTGCATATAAACAGTATCATGTGATATTTGTCTTCTCTGACCTTACTGCACTTATTAAGATAATCTCCAGGTCCATCCATGTTGCTGGAAATGTCTAGGTTGGTCACAGCTTTTCTTCCAAGGAGCAAGCATCTTTTAATTTCATGGCTGTAATCACCATCTTCAGTGATTTTGGGGCCCAGAAAAATAAAGTCTGTTACTCTTTCCATTGTTTTCCCTTCTATTTGCCATGAAGTGTTGGGACCAGATGTCATGATCTTCATTTTTTGAATGTTGTGTTTTACATCAGCTTTTTCACTCTCCTTTCTCACTTGTATCAAGAGGTCTTCAGTTCCTCTTCACTTTCTGCCATGAGTGGTGTCATATGTATATCTGAAGCTGTTGATATTTCTCCCAGCAATCTTGATTCCAGTTGTGTTTCATCCAGCCCGGCATTTGGCATGATGTACTCTGCATAGAAGTTAAATAAGCATGGTAACAATATACAGCCTTGACATACTCCTTTCACAATTTGGAATCAGTCTGTTGTTCCATGTCCAGTTCTAACTGTTGTTTCTTGACCTGCATACAGATTTCTCAGCAGGCAGGTAAGGTGGTCTGGTATTCTCACCTCCTGAAGAATTTTCCTCAGTTTGTTGGGATCCACACAGTCAAAGGCTTTGAGGTAGTCAGTAAAGCAAAAGTAGATGTTTTTCTGGATCTCTTGCTTTTTCTATGATCCAAAGGATGTTGGCAATTTGATCTCTGGTTCCTCTGCCTTTTCTAAATCCAGCTTGAATACCTAGCAGTTATGCATTTACATGTATCTATTCTTTTTCAAGTTCTTTTCCCATTTAGGTTACGGAGTATTGAATAGAGTTCTCTGTGCTATACAGTGATCCTTGTTGGTTATCTATTTTAAGTATATCAGTCTGTACAATCCTAAAGCCCAATTTATCCCTTCCCCTACTTTTCCCCACTGGTAACCATAAATTTTTCCTCTAAGTTTGCAAGTCTGTTTCTGTTTTGTAAGTAAGTTTATCTGTATCATTTTTTAAGATTCTGCATATAAGCAGTATCATGTGATATTTGTCTTCTTTGACCTTACTGCACTTATTAAGATAATCTCCAGGTCCATCCATGTTGCTGGAAATGGCGTTACTTGGTTCTTTTAATGGCTCAGTAATATTCTATTGTGTATATGTACCACATCTTCTTTAGCAATTCATCTTTCATGTACATGTACATCTTTCATTCATGTACATTTAGGTTGCTTCCGTATCTTGGCATTTGTAAACAGCACTGCAATGAACATTTGGGAGCATGTATCTTTTAGAAAAGTGTTTTTCTCCAAATATATACCCAGGAGTATTATTGTGGGATCATATGGTAGCTCTGTTTTCAGTTTCTTAAGGAACCTCCATACTATTCATCATAGTGGCTATACCAATTTACATTCCTACCAACAGTGTAGGAGGGTGACCTTTCCTCCACACCACCAGTATTTATTGTTGGTAGGTTTTTTAATGATGGCCATTCTGACTGGTGTGAGGTTATAGCTCATTGTAATTTTGACTTGCATTTCTTTAATAATTTGTGATGTTGAGTATATTTCATGTGCTTCTTGGCCATCTGTATGTGTTCTTTGGAGAAATGCCTATTTAGATTTTCTGTCAATTTTTGATTAGTTTTTGTTGTTGTTGTTTTAATATTGAAACACACGAGCTGTTTGTATTTTTTGGAGACTATCCCTCATCCGTTGCTTCACTTGCAAATATTCTTACCATTGTGTGGGTTGTCTCCCCATTTTTTTAATGGTTTCATTTGCCATGCAAAAATTTTCAAGTTTAATTAGGCCCAATTTATTTTTGTTTTTATTTATAATACTCTCTAGGAGATGGATTGATAAAGACGTTACTTTGATTTATGTCTAAGAGTATTTCTGCCTATATTTTCCTCTCAGAGTTTATAGTATCTGGTCTTGCATTTAGCAAGGTTTCTCTTTAATTAATTTTGAGTTTATTATTGTGTTGTAAAAAGAATGTTCTAAAGTCATTTTTTACATGTTGCAGTGCAGTTTTTCCAGGATCATTTATTGAAGAAACTGTCTTTTCTCCATTGTATAGTCTTGCCTCTTTTGTAGTAGATTAATTGATCGTAGGTACACAGGTTTATTTCTGGGCTTTCTGTCATATTCCATTAATCTATATTTCTGTTTTTGTGTCAGTACCATACTGCCTTGATGACAGCAGCTTCATAGTATGACTGTGGCTTTTAAGTCAGGAAGCCCGATTCCTCTAGCTCTGTTTTTCTTTCTCAATATTGCATTGACCGCTCAGGGTCTTTCGTTTTGCCACACAAATTAAAAATTTTTTTGTTCTAGTTCTGTGAAAAATGTCTTTGGTAATTTGATAGGGACATAACAAACACACATTAATTGTTTTGGGAAATTGTGTTCAGGATTGCTTTTGGTTTTCCTTTTTAATCCTGGTTCTTAAGCCAGGATTTCCTCTAAAGCGTCATTGGTTAAAAATTGTTAACTTAATGACTGGGCAGTTGTCTCACATACACACGGTGAGCAATATGCAGTGAAGGCTTGGGGACTTGTTACAGAATCCTGGAATTGTTTTTCTGTGCAACTCTCTATGCTTCAGTATTCCGCTCTACAAATGTGATCACACTGGCCACCAGGGACTGAAGTTCAATTTCTGAATATCATTCTTGCCTATATTTTGTCTAGTTTTAGTTGTTTCAAGTGGAAGTATAAATGAATTTCCTGTCCAGAACCGCTAATATTTTTATTTTGATTTGTCTGAATGCCTTGGCATATTCCACTGACTACAAATTGGGAAGGGCATTGTTTTGTTATAAATGCTACAGTGGAGTAAGCAAAGAACATTGTGGAATCTGGATTAAAAGAGTATGTGTGGGGCTAGGTGGAGAGAGGATAAGAGATAGATAGACTAGTTAGATAGAAAGATAGATAGGTGAAATACTTTCTCAATGGAGAAATACTATCTCAATAGAGTATATTTCTTTAACAATTAAAAAAATTTTTCCCATCTAGATTAGGTCTGATAGTGTTAGAAAAACAATAAACAAGAAAGCTTTGTAAACATATAGCACATTAGGAGAGAAATCAGGGAAAGAAAATCGACAATGCAGAGGGCAAGTAGAGTGGTAGACATGCTATAATTTAAACAGAATGACCAAAATATCAATGAAATAACATTTGAGTGATGTCCTGAAAAAAGGTGCATGTGATGCATTTGCCATGCAGTAGCATTTTAATTTTTATTCAGTCAAAATTAACAATCTGGTTTCATTTCATCTTTAAAAAGGTCTTCTCTACTCTGAATTTTTTTAAAAAGTCTTCCATAACATTTTATATCCCAGTCTTTGAATGTATAAGCATTTAACTTATCTGAAATGAATATTGAAGAAAGTTATGGAGACACAGATACAACAGCTTTATTTCCCCAAATATTCAATTAGTTTATTCAGCACCAAAATTTCATGTATGAAACAACCCTAGTTTCCTGATTAGCAAGTTATCTTTTTCATAAAATCCATGACTTAGATCTACTTCTGGTTTTCCTTTAATAGCTCATTTATCTGCCCATGATATGAGTGTGCGTGTTTAGGCATCTCCTCAGCTTACTACCACTAATCACCTAACATTTTTCCACAGATATCTTGCTGATTTTTCCAAATATAACACAATAAATGGCATATAAATACCAAAGAATAAAAGTGTTAATTGATACTTCTAGATGACACTCTAGATCCCAAGGTATAAAACTGGTTAGCTTTATCAGATTACTAAAATAAAATTTAGTATTGACACATACACAATCAAATACATTGTATTTAAGATCTATTTCAATGATCTTTGATTGTTCTGGCTTTGTAAATTTCCATCACCTATAATTTTATGGTATATCATGATAATTCATAACACAAAGTGTCCCAGAGTTGATAGTAATTGGTTTGCCACTAATGAAGATTGAATGTATTTACTTGGTTTTCTCCTGACTAATAATAAAAAGTAGACTAATAACTACTGTGAATAAGGTCCTAATAAACAAGAGACTTGGCAACTTTCTGTGCAAGTAGTTGAATTAAAAAAAAATTTTTGCAGTGCTTAGCAAATAATTAGATTTTATTAGATCCATCAAAATCTTGATTGCCAAGAAGGATTATTGGACAAACTTGCATATTATTTACTTTGTAAAGAATATTTTATCTGTTTTCTAATTAGAAAAATTAACAATTTCAACAAAATTTTCAGTTCAGAGGTAATGAAATAACTCATTTTAAAAATCCTTTAATTTAAAAAAATGCTATATATCTTCCATAAAAATTATTTTCCCCTTAACTTTCATTGTTTCTAATTATGCTAAAAATGAACATTTCCATTTCTCCTGCCTTGCTTTGCTTGCTCATTTGCTCTGTTGTGTCCAACTCTTTGAGGGCCCATGAACTGTAGCCTGCCAGGCTCCTCTGTCCATGGAATTTTCCAGCAAAGATACTGGAGCGAGTTGCCATTTCCTCCACCAGGGGATCTTCCCAACCCAGAGATCGAACCTGCATCTCTTGTGCCTCTTGCATTAGCAGGCAGATTCTTTACCACTCTGCCACCTGGAAAGCTTCACACCTTCACTAAGAGTCATCTTTTAAGGTTCAGTCAGATAACATCTTCAGGTAGCTTAGATATCAACTAATATGCATGAAATACTGATATAATCAAGGTGTCAGAAAACCTAAGCAAATGTAACCTGTATAATTTTAAGTATTTGGAAACTGTTATATTTCTGGATTCGTAAGAGCCCTGGCCTTAACTTCTTCTCCCTTATTTGCTGCTCTCTGTCCAGGAGCAGATATATGAGGTGAAACCCAATCCATCCATTTTTTTCAGGATTCTCTTTTTTCTTACCAGTTCATTGTCTTTTCCAGCCATGTTACCTGCTTTTATCTGAAAACCCTGGTTAGTTAATTTCTGAAAGACAGTACATTATCTTCACTGAGTTTTTATCACCATGGATTTTTTTGTCTGCCCTGATTTCATGCCTTCATTCTGATATCTGGTGGCCTCGGCCTGGACTTACTGTTCTTTTCAACTCCTACATCCTGTATTTCTGTCTACAGCTTGACCTTCCCCCTTCTTCCCCTCTTCTGTTGGATGCTCATAGTAATTAACTACATGCTTATGACTTTTTCTATTCCTCTGCATAGTATCTGTGTTTGCCCAAATTCTGAACCTTTGCTTCTGTTTCAACCACTGAGCTTCTCACTCTTTCTTGCTGGTTTCCTTTTTTGGGTGCTCCCTTTGCCATTACTCGCTGTCTCTTTGCTCTTAGAAATTACATTTTTTGAGAGATCCTAGCAAAATATTTAATGGGATAAAAGGAAGGTTGAAAGTAAGAATTATCATAGATAAAAGAACTATCTGATTTTGAAAAGTGAAACTTTATGACTTTGGAAGACAGTGATGCCAGTTGAAGTTATACTCATTTTCACACACCCCCACTCCACCCCTGGAAGCCCCAGATTCCTGATCATGTCCCATGGTAGCAAAACACATAGTTGGGAAATACAAGAGCTTATAAGGAAAATCAACAGTAAAGGATCAGACATCATATATGAAAACTTTCAGAATATTAAAATTTTTATATTCATTAAAAGATAACCTGCTAAATTAATTAATGTTGGTGACATTTTATGCATATAAGATGACAAAAACTGCAAAATTACTCTCCACTCATCTTCTCTTATCTTCTAGAAAATCCAAGGATTTATTCTCCTAAAGTCTACATATGCTCATCATAAAATTCTATTTTTATGTTGCTTTCATCTTACGTTGAAAGAGTCCATCATTTTTTTCCTGTATCTTTTATCTAGATATTCAGTGCTTGCGCCAGCCCTGATCATCAGAAATTGTCATTATCAATAGTCCAATGATTCCGTCTTTAAGCCAGTTTTACTGTTTCTTATTATGAATTTATCTTCCAATTCAATCCTTACCTTCATTTTGTGATCATACCCTCTCAGTAGATGGATTAACTTCCTACCTTATTACCCTTCTGCGTGATTCTGGACTGTAATAACCTACTTGTAGACTGTTCTTTTCAAAATGTGGTTTATCTTGCTTTCTCTAGACTCTCCCTGGGGCTTCTCTCTGCTGTCACATGCTCTGTTTGCCACTGCCTCCATGACTGCCGAGAAATTCACACGTCTTCTCTACCGAGACTCCACGACCTTCCTTCCTCATTGTTATCTCTTACCCTGATGCAAGTCTCTTCCCAGAGAATGCTTAAGCACCGCCCAGTGTCTTCAGATCACCCTAGATACAGCCTGTGGCCGTGAAGGAACACAGGCTCCACCCAGAGGGAAGACAGGATGAAAAATGAGTCACCCTCTCAGATTTCCAACATGCGCTGGATCCTCAGATAGAAACTTTCATCATATTTCAGTGATGTGGTAATGGCGATGAGAGAAGAGGACAAATTCAACTTTTATTAAGAGGGTCATCTGACAGAACTCAGTGACAGTTTCAGTGGGGCAGAGGGAGAAGTTGAGGATGACTCGGGTTTCTGGTTTGGGGAAGTGGGTGGCTCACCATTTTTCATATGGACTGTTGCAATGACTTCCTAATTAGTTTTGACCTCTTGTAGCTTTGTATTATCTCCCTATATTGTTACGTCTCCTCTCTGGATTGAACCTTTCCATGACTTCATATTAACTGCAGGCTCAGTTCAGTTCAGTCGCTCAGTCGTGTCCGACTCTTTGTGACCCCATGAATTGCAACACGCCAGGCCTCCCTGTCCATCAGCAACTCCCGGGGTTCACTCAGATTCACATCCACTGAGTCAGTGATGCCATCCAGCCATCTCATCCTCGGTTGTCCCCTTCTCCTCCTGCCTCCAATCCCTCCCAGCATTAAAGTCTTTCCCAAGGAGTCAACTCTTCGCATGAGGTGGCCAAAGTACTGGAGTTTCAGCTTTAGCATCATTCCTTCCAAAGAAATCCCAGGG
>SJYV01024581.1:119601-156170 GCA_006410875.1 Neotragus pygmaeus | reverse complement strand
GAAGAGTTGACTCATCGGAGAAGACTCTGATGCTGGGAGGGATTGGGGGCAGGAGGAGAAGGGGACGACTTAAGATGAGATGGCTGGATGGCATCACCGACTCGATGGACGCGAATCTGAGTGAACTCCAGGAGATGGTGATGAATAGAGAGGCCTGGCGCGCTGCGATTCATGGGGTGGCAAAAAGTCGGACACGACTAAGTGACTGAACTGAAACTGAAGCAACATATATTTCCACCATTAAGAGGCAATGTAATTCATACAATTAAATTTCTAATCTTATTCTACAAAGGAAATTGTGAGCAATTTTTAGGTCTGTTAGTGAGGTGTCATCTTTTACTAATGATTTCAAATATATACTTTTACAACTGGTCCAAAATCCTCAAAAATTAAGCAATGTAATTTAATGTATGAATAAAATTTAGAAACTTATTTATTGTCCTAAAATAATTGTGTTTTGGATGTTTTCTAAAGAGCACAGGAATAGAGACACTGAATTTGGGGAGGGGATATTCTCTTGATATTTTAAAGAGAAGCCTCCAGAGGAGACTGGTAGAACACTGACTTTGTTTTGTGTGGCTGGATTGAGAAGTAATTGGATTAATTTACACTTGCACAGTGAGAAGTAAGCAAAAAATTCATGTCCAAGAAAGACACGAAGCCAAAATTTATGTCCAAGAAAAGCAAGCAAAGAATTAAGAAGAACAATGAAGGGCAGAATTTGCAACTGAGATGAAAATTGGAGCAAGTGGCTTTAAAAGTGAAAGTGAAAGTCACTCAGTAGTGCCCAACTCTTTGCGACTTCCAGGCCAGAATACTGGAGTGGGTAGGCTTTCCCTTCTCTGGGGGTCTTCCCAACCCAGGGATGGAACTCAGGTCTCCTGCATTGCAGGAGGATTCTTAACTAGCTGAGCAACAAAGGAAGCCCAAGAATACTGGAGTGGGTAGCCTATTCCTTCTCCAGCGGATCTTCTCGACCCAGAAAGCAAACCAGGGTCTCCTGCATTGCAGGTGGATTCTTTACCAACTGAGCTATCAGGGAAGCCCTATAAAAATATAAAAACATGAGTCTGTACTATGAGACACTCCCTGGAACTTTTCGCAAAGGAGACGCATTTATGGCCAGCCTATAGCCCTGTTCATGGGTGCAACCGATTAGGCTATTCTCTGATCCTGCAGTTAGTATCAGGTCAAGGTGACACTTCTATGGATCTTGTTGCAGATGGTAGTAGGCTTCATTTCTAATGACAAAGTATGCTCTTACCACTATGATTTTCAGTTAGTTTCACATATGTGTACATATAAGTACAAAGGGAGCGAGAAAGACAGACACAGGGAGAGATTGACTGATTGAAAGGAATCAGCTCATGCAGTTAACAAGAGCTGGCAAGTCTGGAATCTGTAGGGCAGGCCCACAAGCTTCAATTCTGCTAGAGTCTTGAGACAGAATTTCTTCTTTGGGAAACCTCAGTATTTGCCTGTAAAGTCTGCCAACTAATTGGATGAGATCCACCAACATCATTGAGGATAATTTCCTTTTCTTAAATTCAGTTAATGTAAATGTCGACAGTATATATGGAATACCTTCACCAGCACCTATATGAGTGTTCAATTAGATAATTAGATAACTAGCCTACCTAAGTTAACACATTAAACCATCACAGTTCACCCTTCATCAATTTTGCACCCATACACATATCCTTAAACCAATACAATCTCCAATTAGCATAACACAGTCATACACCTGCCTAACATGAAAAAGTTCAGTTCAGTCACTTGGTTGTGCCCAACTCTTTGTGACCCCATGGTCTGCAGCATGCCAGGCCTCCCTGTCCATCACCAACTCCTGGAGTTTACTCAGACTCATGCCGGTTGAGTTGGTGATGCCATTCAACCATCTTATCCACTGTTATCCCCTTCTCTTCCTGCCTTCAATTTTTCCCAGCATCAGAGTCTTTTCAAATGAGTCAGCACTTCGCATCAGGTGGCAAATATGAAAAAATTATCCTAAATNAGTCTTCTCTTGTGTTGTTGGAAGAGGGTGTTTGCTATGACCAGTGCCTTTTCTTGGCAAAACTCTATTAGTCTTTGCCCTGCTTCATTCCATATTCCAAGGCCAAATTTGCCTGTTACTCCAGGTGTTTCTTGACTTCCTACTTTTGCATTGCAGTCCCCTGTAATGAAAAGGCCATCTTTTTTGGGTGTTAGTTCTAAAAGTTCTTGTAGGTCTTCATAAAACCGTTGCACTTTAGCTTCTTTAGGGTTACTGGTTGGGGCATAGATTTGGATTACTGTGATATTGAACAGTTTGCCTTGAAAATGAACAGAGATAATTCAGTCTGCATTCAGTGTACTCCTTTTACCTTAAAAATAGTATCTTATGATTTTCTGGTGACCAACTGCAGTAAGTATCCCATTTCTACCTTTTTCTCCAAAGCTTATTTGTGGTTTGGGGTTTTGCTGACAGTTAATTTATTTAAAACTGGGCTTTGCCTGCTTCTTACTTTCCTTGATGCATTGGTTTTGATGCAATTGGAGAAGGGGAACTTTAACTTTTCATCATCACTTTCAAATTGGATGGCTGAGCTGCATTTCAATCTTTGATATTAAGAACATAAAGGAAGTATAGAAAACTCCTATTTCAAGCATCTCATTTTGCAGAAGGTGAAATTTAGGCTAAGGTAAAATGACTCCAAAGGCAATACCAAACCTATTATAAACAGTGAAATAAAAACCCATCCCATATCTCTTAATTGTCATTCTAATGCCATTTAAGCTGCACAAACTATTCCATTTCAAAACTTCTAGTGAAACATGTCTCAGAGCAAGTAACTTGTGAGCAAGGTAGGAAAATATTTGCAAAAATTGGAACTATGGATGAATTTTCTCAGTAATCAAGGCGAAACTTTCTTCTAACATTTCCACTAGAATAGAAGGGAAAAAACGATATTTTGATGTAGGTCCAAATTAAATATTAAGGTAGTTTTATGGATTAATGGTGTGATGATGTAAGTTTTGTGGATGATGGTGGAGTTATATTCCTATTGAATACTGTGGTGGTCAGTGCACCAAGCATGCCTGATTCTTACTGCCTGTGCTATCATTCTTTTTCAGGAGTTATGTGAGGAAAGCAAAATCAAGGGCACTTAATGATTTTCTGACAGTTAGCTTGATATACACATAGATTTATTCTGGACTTGTGGGCTACTGTGTGCTTTGGAATAAAACCTCATTTTTGTTTCTAAACCCAAGTTTTAATTTATTAACTCATCAGTCTACATTTGTGCTAGATGCAGTTCTGTTCACGGATTAGAGAGTGACTGGAAAAAAAAAAAAAGACAAAATCTCAGCCTTCATAGCACTAATACTTTGATATAGGAGATAGACAATAATCATATTTATAGGTAAATAGATTGAGAGCCTGATAACTGATTTTTGCCATGAAAGATGAAGTCCTGAGTGAATGTGGCTTCTTCATGTCCCTTCTGTTGCTTAGTTCTTGTTTAGTCCCTAAGTCCTCTCTGACTCTTTCATGACCCTATGGACTATAGCCTGCCAGGCTCCTCTGTCCACAAGATTTTCCAGGCAAGAATACTGGAGTAGGTTGCCATTTCCTTCTCCAGGGTATCTTCCCCAGCCCAGGGATCGAACCCACGTCTCCTGCATTGGCAGGCGAATTCTTCACCACTAAGCCACCAGGGAAGCCTCATGTTACTTAGAGCTGTGTCCATGTTTGAAGAACTCTAGAGTTTTAAGGGAATTGGTCTAAGGATTATAGAATTGCAGGCTCACCTGTATACAATTTCAGGTTAGAGATAGGTGGTATTTTAACACTTAAATGTCTACCTTATTAGCATAACATGAACTTCATCTTGTCCCATGGCTATATAATTTAAATTTTATTTCATAATGTATTTGTGTGCCATCAGATCCGATTAAGCTACCAGTTCAATTAGACTTGCATGAAGTACCACAGAGAGTGACAGGGGTGGGAACAACAGTATTATAGAAAAAAAGAACCTTCTGTAGTGACATTTGAGTTGAAATGTAATTGATGAGAAAATGAAGGCTTGCAAAGACTTCAGTGTAGAGCGTGGGAATAACAGGCTTGACATGTTTGAGGCATAGAAAGGAGGATAGAGTGCTGAAAGATTAAATTTTGGTGACGGTCAGGAATCAAATCATAGAGACCTTGAAGGCCTGGAAGGACTAGGGATTTTACTCTCACTGTTATAGGACACAATTGGTGGTTTATGTTTAGCTGCTGCATAGAGGATTAATTGTAAAGAACAGGGTGGAAGCAGGGAGATCAGTTATGAGCCTTTTGTAATAATTCAGGCTGGTCTTCATGGGATAGCAGTGGACATGGAGCAGTGTAGATACATAGCAGATATTCACCGGTTTCAAAATATCTGAAAACATAGGGGAACCACTGAATTATTTTTATTATATATTTTTCAGGTTAGTGGCTGTATTTATGACTTTAAAGTAAGTTTTTTACCTGAAAATTTCTCTAGAGGTTGAAGGAAATGGTTATCTGATGAGGGAAATTTGGCTCTGGCTTGAACTCTTCCACAAGCCCTCACCCTTAGCTCCTGCTGCAGGTGGTCCACCCCATAGCCTTTTATTCTGGGGTCTAGTGTTTCATGGGACTCTCTCCTGAGAATGATTGGAAAGATGGTTCAGTGTTACTCAGATTCATGTTGACTACCCAACTTCTGTGAAATTTTAGATATGCTTGTATGAAAAACATTGTTCAGGAGGCTTCCTTGCCGCCTCTACTCCACTCTGTAATTCTGATCCCTTTTTTTCTCTGCTTCACAGCTGAGTGGCATGCATCTCTCTGTAGGTTGAATTGTTGTTCAGTTGCTCAGTCGTGTCCAATTCTTTGCAGTCCATGGACTGAAGCCTGCCAGAATTCCCTGTCCTTCACTATCTCCCAGAGCAGGTGGGATGGTGAGCCAAACTTCAGAGATGAGATAGACATTTACTTTGACCTACTAGAGGGTGAAAATAATCAGGGTTTTCACTTAATTTCTGGTGGGAGATGCAGCCTATGGCAAAAAGTAAGGGGAGGAAACGCAACGAGGTTCCCTCTGAGCTCTCTTTTACTGACTGTCGTGATAGTGAGGTGGTAGTGAGGATCGCTTTTGGGTGTGAGGCTAGTTCCTTGCCCAAGCACACCTTAAAAAGCTGAACAGGGCTTCTTTCTCAGTGTGCAGTCATTAATTCAACAAATGTTCACTGAGTATCTACTTTATTTCAGGCACTACAGCAGGCGCTAAGGTCAGAGAAATGAAAAGACAACCAGAGTCAACTGCCCTCAGTGTCTTAAAACATCAACTGCTTTACAGTATAAACCTTAATGTCTTATAATATTTCTACAAGAAATCAGATGTTTTAACTTTTTAATGATTGTATATGCTTATGTGAGTTCATTGGAATATGAAAATGAATTATTTCTTGTTCAGTGATTCCATTTTCTAGTTATCTATAATCATATTTACCCTATTTACTCAGCTTAACTTCTCCTCTTTTATCCCATTTCTTTGGCCAGCACAAATTTATCATCTTTTGAATGGAATTTTAACTCGGAACATCAAATAAATGATGACTGTGATCTTCTTATACATGGAAACTTTCTCATTTTCTAGGTCAGTCCCCTGGAAGCCTATGCCATATTTTAGATTAGACTGTGAATTAAGTACCAGGCTTAAATGACTCCACTCTGTCAATAATCAGTTATGTTATTTTTTGTGCCTGCACTATGTGAAGATCTTTCTGAAAGTGTTTGATTTATTTATTGCTATATAAACAAACCTACCCAGATCTTAGTGGCTTAAAATTTGTTATTTCTCACTATTTTGCAATCTGAGCTGGACTTTGGTGGGTGGTTCTTCTGTTCCAAGAGGTGACTGCTCTTGCTGGATTATTCAGAATGATTTCTTGACTCATGTGTCTCACATCCACTGTGATGGATGGAATAACTACGGATTGGCTGTATTTCTCTTTATCCACATGTTCTGTCAATCAGAGTAGTTGGATTTCTTTAAGTAATAGCTCTGGGTTCCAAGGGAGAGCATTACAATCCAAACCCCAATGCCCCATGAGCAAGTCCCTATTAAGCCTCTGTTTGTATTTTGCTTGTCAATGTTCCACTGGTCAAGAATACTCAAGTGGTCTGTCTCTGAGTCAATGTGGAAAGGAACTAGGTGAACACATGTGTACCAAGCGGGCTGGTGCATTAGTGGGCCATAACGATATAATAGCTGTGGGCTTCTCTGGGGCTCAGTCAGGAAAGAATCTGCCTGCAATGCAGGAGACCCAGGTTTGATCCCTGGGTCAGAAAGACCCCCTGGAGAAGGAAATGGCAAACCTCTCCAGTATTCTTGCCTGGGAAATCCCATGGACAGAGGAGCATGGCAGGCTACAGTACATGGGGTTGCAAGAGTCAGACGTGACTTAGTGACTAAACCACCAGTTTAACAGTTACCACAGGTTTCCCTCTGGCCTCTGATGATTCATTTCCTCCTAACATCAAAAATATATTCATCCCCTTCTAAGAATCACAATGTCATTCTATTATAACCTCATACATAGGCTTGAAACTTAGGCTTAATATTAATAATATCCTCATCTAAACTGAGTCCAAGTGTGGCTGAGGTTCCTGGTGTGAAATTCTTCATGTGCAACTTTTTAAGCAACTTGTCTTTATTTTTAATTTAATTTTTAATTAGAGGAAAATTGCTTTACAATGTTGTGTTGGTTTCTGCCATACAACAGTGCAAAGAAGCCATACTGAATACAGAATATTATGAACTAAAAATTAAGTTATCTGCTCCTTCTATCCATCCCCAACTCCAACTCCAACATACAATGATGAGATAGGAGCAGGATAATTTAAATTAATAAGTCTCTTCAAGAGTGGTGGTGGTATGTGTATTACATAGTAGTCAATGCTGCTGCTGCTGCTAAGTTGCTTCAGTTGTGCGACCCCATAGATGGCAGCCCACCAGGCTCCTCCATCCCTGGGATTCTCCAGGCAGGAACACTGGNCATTTGAATCAGTTCTAACGAGATGGATGAAACTGGAGCCTATTATACAGAGTGAAGTAAGCCAGAAAGAAAAACACCAGTACAGTATACTGACACACATATATGGAATTTAGAAAGATGGTAATGATGACCCTGTATATGAGACAGCAAAAGAGACACAGATGTATAGAATGGACTTTTGAACTCTGAGGGAGAGGGAGAGGGTGGGATGATTTGGGAGAATGGCATTGAAACATGTATATTATCATGTAAGAAACGAAGTGCCAGTCTACGTTCGATACCTTATACAGGATGCTTGGGGCTGGTGCACGGGGATGATCCAGAGAGATGATATGAGGTGGGAGGTGGGAGTGGGGTTCAGGATTGGGAGCTCGTATACACCCGTGGCAGATTCATGTCAATGTATGGCAAAACCAATACAGTATTGTAAAGTAAAATAAAATAAAAATAAAGTTAAAAGAAAAAGAAAAGACCCTGGTGCTGGGAAAGATTGAAGGCAAGAGGAGAAGGGGATGACAGAGGATGAGATAGTTGGATGGCATCACTGCCTCCATGGACATGAGTCTGAGTAAGCTCCAGGTGCTGGTTATGAACAGAGAAGTCTGGTGTTCTGCAGTCCACAGGGTTGCCAAGAGTTGGACATGACTGAGCAACTGAACTGAACAGAATCATTAAGTGAGTTTCCCTGTGACTCAGACAGTAAAGAATCCACCCAAAATACAGGAGACCTGTGTTCAATCCTTGGTTTGGGAAGATCCCCTGGAGGAGGGCATGGTAACCGACTCCTGTGTTCTTGCCTGGAGAATTCCCATGGACAAAAGAGCCTGGTGGACTACAGTCCATGGGTTCAAAAAGAGTCAGATATGACTGAACAACTAAACACAGCCCAGGAGACCCATTACCATGAAAACTTGGTATGATGCTGCAGGGTTCTTCCTTCTGGGGATCTCTTTCATTCAGTGGGTTTCAAATGCATGAAATGGCTCAAGCCTGAAAGCTATTTTTCTTCAATATAATTTGAACAATGTATAGACTGAACAATATCTTTGTTGTCTGCTTATTTTGTTCCAGATGTTTTGTGTTCTATTAGTCATCTCCATAGGTCTGTGAGGATCAGGCTCCCCTGTTTGTCATGACAATCTTGCTGCTAATTACATTTATTGTGTCCATTATATTTCTGGTGATTAAAATACTGAATTGGTTATTTGGGGAGTTTATCATCCCATTTACTACCTGGGATCCTCCTTATGTAAAAGCCCTGGCCTTCAGAGGACAACTGCTACTGAGCTTTTCCATTTAAAATTTCAGAGTCCATTCCTCCACAATTACAGCCCTGATCTTGGCATAGCAGACTTGCTGGGATTGAGAATTCAAACTTCTCTGGAGTTCTACTACTCATAAAATTAAGTCTTGGCCCCCCTGATCCTTAGACTTCCCTGACCTTCATGTACAGCAGATGAGATTCTGTTCTTTATATGCTGCCTAGGAGACTTTGTCTTTCACAGTTTGATTTATATTCGTCATTCATCACCCTCAGCCTTTGCTTTCTTTTTTCAATGCATCAAATGTTTCTTTATTCAATTCCATAGTCCTCATCATTACTATTTTCCCCAAACTTTTCATGTGCCTGGGCACCCATCCTTTCAATTGGCCTACCTTTCCAGTTCATGAGTGAAATAAACTTAGGAACTATACTGAAACCACATGCTAGAAGCTCTCAGTGCCTGTAATGATGTTCTCAGACTTAGATTGAGATCCAGCTCCAAATATCACTTTTCATTCAGCTTCTTAGGGTCATTCCTGGTACCAACTGTCACAAGTTCTCTGAGGAATACATTCTGATATTTGTATGCAGAATCTTTGTTGAGAAATTGTTTCAGGAACAACACATGCATGAGATAAGGGAAGTAGGACTTGACAAAGGAAGATGCTGAGCAGAGAAACAGTTGCAACAGAGACCTCAGGGCATATTATACTTTGGTGAGTTCTTATGCTGAGTATAGTGCAGTGTGTTCGTTGCTCAGTTATGTCTGATTCTTTGCATCCCAGTGGAGTGCAGCCCACAAAGTTCTTCTGCATGGGATTCTCTAGACAAGCATACTGGAATGGATTGCCATTCCCTTCTCCAAGGGATCTTCCCGACCCAGGGATCGAACCCAGGCCTCCTGCATTACAGGCAGACTCCTTTCTGTCTGAGCCACCAGGGAAGCCCTTGTGCTGAACAACCCTTCAAAATGATTCAACTTGGGTAAGCAGTCCAACCCTTGCCCTTCCACACTGAACTTCCACTGGAGCTGCTATGCTCATGGATACAGGTTGACTTGTAGGGAAGGTGAGTAACCTTGATCAAGGCAGCTTCTTTTTGTGAAGGATAGACAAAATGAGAGAACACAGTTGTGAGCTGTCCTTAGCTAATGCCTCCAGGAATTGAAAGTTGAGTGTCATAGAACTAAGAAGTGCATGCCACCGCACACAGTAACTAAGCCAACTGCTAGAGTCTCTAGGCTCTTCAAGCTGATCTTTTATGCTTGTATGCATGTTCAGTGCCTCAGTCATGTCTGACTCTTTGTGACCCCATGGACTGTAGTGGAGTGGGTTGCCATTTCCTTCTCCAGGGGCTCATCCCAACCCAGGGATGGAAACCGCATCTACTGCATCTTCTGCACTGGCAGGCGGATTCTTTACTATTGAGCTACCTGGGACACCCACATCCCTTCTTAACTCTTTCTGAGAACAATATCTAACTTTTCCAGCGGAAGTGGTTTTCTCAAGTCCAACCATGTACACCATCTTCTGAAATATCTAACTCCTCCTATAGCTGTTTGTAGTCTCAAAGATGAACATCTGATGAGCAAGACGAATCAGCATACTCTGCTCATCCTTCCTTAACTGCAAACATTATCTCTTGAATTAATTTAGATCAATTAAAGCACTTCTTTATTAATTTTTAATAATAGTTTTATTACGATATGTCATATACCATAAAATTCACCCTTTTAAAGCATNCTGATGAGCAAGACGAATCAGCATACTCTGCTCATCCTTCCTTAACTGCAAACATTATCTCTTGAATTAATTTAGATCAATTAAAGCACTTCTTTATTAATTTTTAATAATAGTTTTATTACGATATGTCATATACCATAAAATTCACTCTTTTAAAGCATATAATTCAGTCATTGCTAGTATATTCCGAGTCCTACAATGACCTCCACTGTCTAGTTTTAGCTTCCCTTAATGTGGGAGATCTGGGTTTGATCTCTGGGTTGGGAAGATCCCCTGGAGAAGGGAAAGGCTACCCACTCCAGAACTCTGGCCTGGAGAATTCCATGAACTGTATAGTCCATATACTTGCAAAGAGTTGGACATGACTGAGTGACTTTCACTTTCTAATTTTACGTTCTGATTTTTCCTTACTGATTTCACTAATTTTACTCTCTAATTTCACTTTCTAATTTTAGAATATTTTAATTACCCTAGAAAAGAAACCCTGGACCGAGCATTCACTCTTCATCTGCTGCTAACCTCAACCTCTTCACAAATCTACTTTTTGTCCCTGATGATTTGCCTACTCTGGACATTTCATAAAAACAGAATGATACAATATGTGGTCTTTGGTGAGTGGCTTCTTTAACTTGACCTATGTTTCCATGTTGTAGTATATAGCAGAACTTCATTCTTTACATTGCAGGATAATATCCCATTGTATGTTATACTGCATGTTTTTTAACCCATTCAACAGCCAATGGACATGTGGGTTGTTTCCATGTTTTAACTCTTACAGATAATGCTGCTGTGAAGATTCATACCTCGTAATTTTCTAAAGTTGATACCACAAAGATACTACCCTACTCATTTTGCCTCAGCTTGGCTTGTTTTCAACATTTCCAGGCAGCTATTCTAGAATAGGGGCTTCCCCGGTGGTGCCACAGGACTGGAAAAGGTCAGTTTTCATTTCAATACCAGAGAAAGGCAATGCTGAAGAATGTTCAAACTACAGCAAAATTGCACTCATTTCACACACTAGCAAGATAATGCTCAAAATTCTCCAAGAGAGGCTTCAACAGTACATGAACCAAGAACTTTCAAATATTCAAGTTAAATTTAGAAAAAGCAGAGGAACCAGAGATCAAATTGCTAACATACATTGGATCATAAAAAAAAAAAAAAAAGAATTCCAGAAAAACATCTAATTCTGTTTCACTGACTAGACTAAAGCCTATAACTGAGTGGAATACAACAAACTGTGGAAAATTCTTAAAGAGATGGGAATACTAGACCACCTTACTTGCCTCCTGAGAGGCCTGCATGCAGGTCAGGAAGCAAAAGTTAGAACTGGACATGAAACAATGGACTGGTTCAAAATTGGGCAAAGAGTACGTCAAGGCTGTATACTGTCACTCTGCTTATTTAACTTACATGCATAGTACATCACATGAAATGCCAGGCTAGATGAAGCACAAGCTGGAATCAAGATTTCCAGGAGAAATATCAATAATCTCAGATATGCACATAACACCACCCTTATGGCAGAAAGCAAAGAAGAACTAAAGAGCCTCTTTGTGAAGGTGAAAGAGGACAGTGAAAAAGGTGACTTAAAACTCAACATTCAAAAAACAAAGATCATGGTATTTGGTCCCATCACTTCACGGCAAATAGGTGGGGAAACAGTGAGAGACTTTATTTTCTGGGCTCCAAAAATCACTGCACATGGTACTGCAGCCATGAAATTAAAAGAGACTTGCTCCTTGGAAGAAAAGCTATGACAAACCTAGACAGCATATGGAAAAGCAGAAACATTACTTTGCCAACAAAGGCCCGTCTAGTCAAAGCTTTGGTTTTTTCAGTAGTCATGTACGGATGTGAGAGTTGGACCATAAAGATTGAATGCCAAAGAATTGACGCTTTTGAACTGTGGCGAAGACTCCTGAGAGTCCCTTGGACTGAAAAAGGATCAAACCAATCAATCTGAAGGGAAATCAATCCTGAATATCCATTAGAAGGACTGATGCTGAAGCTGAAGCTCCAATAATTTGGCCACCAGTGAAGAGTCAACTCATTAGAAAAGACCCTGATGCTGGGAAAGATTGAAGGCAGGAACAGGGGAAGACAGAGGATGAGATGGTTGGATGGCATCACTGACTCAATGGACATGAGTTTGAGCAAGCTCCAGATGGGAAGAACAGGGAAGCATAGTGTGCTGCAGTCCATGAGGTCACAGATAATTGTACACGACTGAGGGACTGAACAGGTGGTACTATTGGTAAAGAACCCACCTGCCAAAGCAGAAACATAAGAGATATGGGCTGGATCCCCAGGTTGGTAAGATCCCCTGGAGGAGGGCACAGCAACTCACGTCTGTATTCTTTCCCAGAGAATTCTGTGGACAGAGGAGATTGGCAGGCTACAGTCCATGGGGTTACAGAGAGTTGGACATGACTGAAGTCAGTTAGCATGCACAGCACTGCATTCTAGAATAACAGAAAGGAAGTGGAGGGGGAGAGAACAGTCCTTTATTTCAGTTTTCCACAAAGCCTAGGTACACCACTCTTCTTCCCACAGTTTGGTCACAGGATCTGTTAAAATGTCCCACTTTACATATTGGTTTGGGCTAGGAATCTACCATGTGCATACAAAACAGCTCAGCCTAATGCATGACATCCAACAACACTCTGAACAATGCTACCAGCAGGGAAGCTGTTGAAATAATAAAAGTCCAAAGTTTAGGCATAACTCACAGCTGCTTCTTCACTGTACCACCTTCATCTCTGTGGAAACAACCTCTGTGGAAATAATGCCCAATCTTAAAGATCCAAACTCCAAAACTTACTTTGCTCAGAAGGCTCCCCAATATTTAATCACCTCTTCCATTTCAGGCTTAAACAATTTGTTCTGCACCTTTATTTAGGGTTTGTGGCTTCTGTGCTCAGTCATGTCTGACTCTGCAATCCCATGGACTGGAGCCCACCAGGCTCCTCTGTCCATGGGATTCTCTAGGCAATACTGGAGTGGGTTGCCACGCCTTCCTCAAGGGGATCTTCCCTAGCCAGGGATTGAACCTGTGTCTCTTGCATCTCCTGCATTGGAGACAGATTCTTTACCACTGAGTCACCTGGGAAGTCTATTTAGGGTTATATTTATGTGAATTAAATTACCATTGGTTTACATATCTGCCTTCTTCATTAGGCATTAAGATTTTTGAGACCTGGGACTCTTTTTGTTCAACTTTGTGTTTCTAATAGTTCTCATAGTGATTAATTCAACAAACACAGATTTCTATGTATGAGTCACCTATTCTATTCTTAAAACTATGATAGTCCTGGGGATAGAAAAATGAATAAGATCCTTTGAGAGGCTTACATTTTATTATTAAAATCAGTAAGAATAAACTGTATGAGTGTTGTTATGATAAAAATAAGAATAAGCACAGGGCACAGGAAGTCACAAGAATGTGTAGTCAATTCTGCTCAGATCATAGAATCAGATTTATAGGTGAATCCACTCTTAAGTCCAAGGAGGGAATTCCCTTTAGTTTCTGACAAACAGATGTAATGGGTAAATGAGGATTAATCTCCACTGCAGTTGAGTTCACTAATGAGCCTTATGTCAGAGTCACAATGTGGCCACAAGTGGTCAACTGATTTATACTGTGATTTCTAGTTCACTGGGACAAGTATCAGACAGCAGATCTCTTCTCCCTTTGTGTCTGAATAGGAATTAGGGAGCCAGACCTCTTCCAGGGAATAAGAAGCATCCTAAGAAAGTCCTATTAGACCATTCTTACTCGTTATGTTTGTTTGGGAAGGAACCACCACACCCTTGTGTAACATGTACTTCTGCAAAGGGCCAAAAATTAAAAGGCTTACTTCACATGTAGCTTCTCTCTTTCTTCTTTAAGGCAGTATTTTGATGAAAAAAGAAGTTGGTGGCAAGATAAATTGCATTCTACCAGTTAGTCACTGAAATCAGATCCTTTTTAACCAAATATGAAAGGTATACAAGGGGAAACTATCAATACAATTGGTAACTGTCCACTTCATTCAGAATTTCAATAGAAAACCAAAAAATAATTACCACTTGCTAATGGTATTATAATAATGAATAAGTTTCAGTAAAGATTTAGAAAAAAGTGACATATTTAGCTCTATGGTACAATAGCTTTACTGATCATTATCATTTTTTGCTTGTTTTAGTATATATTGGAATTCACTTGTGGAAATAGTTTCATTGTACCAAGGAGCCCATGCCTTTTCCTAAACTGAGATTTTACTTTAGAGGTTGTATTTTAATTATTTAAAATTCATCAGGCATACAGATAATTAATCCCTGGGGGAGTTTTCCTCACTATCATGCTAAGCTAGCCTTCCTATGCCCTGTCCTAATCTGTTTAATATCCCAAATAACCCAGGGCCTGTTCTATAATAATATTATACTTTCTGTATTATAATGTTGGAATACTCTATACTTTATTACAATTTCTATCATTTGTTTTATGGAAAACACTCTAAGAATAGAAACTATGACACATAGTAGGTACTTAATATACAGCTGCTGACTGACTGGATAATAATCCATTATGATTGCTTTGAATAGTCACTTTATTTTCAAATTCCTCAGTGCTAGTTCATGGCAAGTATTCATTGTGTCTATAAAACAAGATTCTTTTATTTTTAAGTTAATTTTTATTATCTGTTAATTATTAGACTCGGAGAAGACAATGGCATCCCACTCCAGTACTTTTGCCTGGAAAATCCCATGGACAGAGGAGCCTGGTAGGTTGCAGTCCATGGGTTGCAAAGAGTCAGACACGACTGAGCAACTTCACTTTCACTTTTCACTTTAATGCATCGGAGAAGGAAATGGCAACCCACTCCAGTGTTCTTGCCTGGAGAATCCCAGGGACAGGGGAGCCTGGTGGGCTGCCGTCTATGGGGTCGCACAGAGTCGGGCACGACTGAAGAGACTTAACAGCAATTATTAGACTATTAGGATCATTTTATGAATTATATACTTTAACATACAAAATGTCCATCTTTTATGTATCCTGATTAGAATATTATACACATAGAAAATGCACAGTATCTATTTAGAGTAAAAGTAGCTTTCACTGTTAATCTTAAAATTTTTAATTTATTTTCTTCTATTTCAGTTACTTTCAATATTACTTTCAGTAGTTTTCAAAATTACTTTCAGTAATTTTCAAAATAAAAGGCAGATTTTTTTTTCAGTAGGAAACAAATCTAAGAAAACTTATGCAAAATATTTGCAGTGTCACAGGACTAAATATATTTCTTAGATTTCCTCATCAAAAATTTTCAAAGTGCTCTCCCACTCACATCTCTAGCCATCAGAGAAATGGCTCACACCCCTAACTTTCTCACACCCCTAACTTCCTCTGTTCTGTGGCTGTCCGGGAAGCCTCTAGGGAGCTAGTTATACCAGTGAGTTAAATTTATCTTTTTTACAATATAGTTTTCAACATCCCTCTCATGTATATTTGACCTAGATTCACAAAAGAAAATAAGCCCTTCATAATAAATAATGTCTTCTCTTTCTTTCAAAAGCATACATGATGTTTTCTATTCCAGCAGAGCTTAATGAAGAAATATTTTTCATTCATCCCAATAAGAATGGCATGAGATTTCCTCCATCTAATCTTGAAGGCTCAGGATCCATGAACTCTATATGAGGTCTAGCAAGAGAATGTAGAGCCTGTGACATTGAGGCCCTTCTGTCCTGAAATCTCAGATAACTCATGAGGGCAGAAGTCTAGGATGTTCTCTTCAAAAGATGAATTGGGACCATGCAACTGGTCTCTCAGAACATGAAACTGCACTGGTCATAGGAAAGGAGCAAATGAACCCTCAGAAGCTCTATATGAGCTAATACTCTCTTGATATTAGTTTCACATCACCAACATTTCTGTTACTGTTAGTAGTTCATAACATATTTATTATTCTACAGTTCAGAAGGTCAGAAGTTTAGTCATTCTCACTGGGCTAAAAAGTCAGATATCAACAGGGCTGGTT
The DNA here is from genome assembly GCA_006410875.1 of Neotragus pygmaeus. NCBI lineage: Eukaryota > Metazoa > Chordata > Mammalia > Artiodactyla > Bovidae > Neotragus > Neotragus pygmaeus. Next base: position 140,085 of record SJYV01024581.1, on the reverse strand, counting down.
TCTCCTGGAGGCTCTGGAGGGGAATGTGTTTCCTTGTCTTTGCCCGCTTCTAGAGGATGCCTTGTTTTTGGAAAATGATAAGTCAATTTTGGGTGAGAATTCTCACCTTAAGATGTCATTTTCTGTTCTGCTACCCATTTTGAGCTCTTTGTAGAGTCTGTTATATTAACTGCTTTTTCTTCCCTGAATGGGTTTCCTCAAAAAATGTCTGTATTCTCTTCTCTTCTGAACTGTTAATAGGCTATTCACTGCCCTTTGAAATTATATGGCAGATGTGGAAAATACCTTCTGTATGTTCTTCCAATTTTTGGATAGTTTCAGGGGCACAGTTCTTAAAAACTGCCCGAAGCACCCTAATAGCCAGTTACACCACTGTCTCAAACATTATCTTTGCTTCTCTTCCTGTTGAAATTTGCTTCCAACCACTTCCTGTTGTTGTCGTCTAGTTCCAAACTCCCAATTTCAATGTTTTTTTTCCTATGGTTTATTTATAGTGGAAGCTGCTCTAATAATCACATTACTTCCAAGGCAGAATATCCTTGACGTATCCAATGGTACAGAGATATTTTCAATTATTATAGAACTGTTTAGTATTACTTTATCCTATACAGTTAAGTCACTTGCTCAGTCTTGTCCGACTGATTCTTTGCGACCCCGTGGACTGTAGCCCACCAGGCTCCTCTGTCCATGGGATTCTCCGGNTTTTTAATTTATTTTCTTCTATTTCAGTTACTTTCAATATTACTTTCAGTAGTTTTCAAAATTACTTTCAGTAATTTTCAAAATAAAAGGCAGATTTTTTTTTCAGTAGGAAACAAATCTAAGAAAACTTATGCAAAATATTTGCAGTGTCACAGGACTAAATATATTTCTTAGATTTCCTCATCAAAAATTTTCAAAGTGCTCTCCCACTCACATCTCTAGCCATCAGAGAAATGGCTCACACCCCTAACTTTCTCACACCCCTAACTTCCTCTGTTCTGTGGCTGTCCGGGAAGCCTCTAGGGAGCTAGTTATACCAGTGAGTTAAATTTATCTTTTTTACAATATAGTTTTCAACATCCCTCTCATGTATATTTGACCTAGATTCACAAAAGAAAATAAGCCCTTCATAATAAATAATGTCTTCTCTTTCTTTCAAAAGCATACATGATGTTTTCTATTCCAGCAGAGCTTAATGAAGAAATATTTTTCATTCATCCCAATAAGAATGGCATGAGATTTCCTCCATCTAATCTTGAAGGCTCAGGATCCATGAACTCTATATGAGGTCTAGCAAGAGAATGTAGAGCCTGTGACATTGAGGCCCTTCTGTCCTGAAATCTCAGATAACTCATGAGGGCAGAAGTCTAGGATGTTCTCTTCAAAAGATGAATTGGGACCATGCAACTGGTCTCTCAGAACATGAAACTGCACTGGTCATAGGAAAGGAGCAAATGAACCCTCAGAAGCTCTATATGAGCTAATACTCTCTTGATATTAGTTTCACATCACCAACATTTCTGTTACTGTTAGTAGTTCATAACATATTTATTATTCTACAGTTCAGAAGGTCAGAAGTTTAGTCATTCTCACTGGGCTAAAAAGTCAGATATCAACAGGGCTGGTTTCTCCTGGAGGCTCTGGAGGGGAATGTGTTTCCTTGTCTTTGCCCGCTTCTAGAGGATGCCTTGTTTTTGGAAAATGATAAGTCAATTTTGGGTGAGAATTCTCACCTTAAGATGTCATTTTCTGTTCTGCTACCCATTTTGAGCTCTTTGTAGAGTCTGTTATATTAACTGCTTTTTCTTCCCTGAATGGGTTTCCTCAAAAAATGTCTGTATTCTCTTCTCTTCTGAACTGTTAATAGGCTATTCACTGCCCTTTGAAATTATATGGCAGATGTGGAAAATACCTTCTGTATGTTCTTCCAATTTTTGGATAGTTTCAGGGGCACAGTTCTTAAAAACTGCCCGAAGCACCCTAATAGCCAGTTACACCACTGTCTCAAACATTATCTTTGCTTCTCTTCCTGTTGAAATTTGCTTCCAACCACTTCCTGTTGTTGTCTTCTAGTTCCAAACTCCCAATTTCAATGTTTTTTTTCCTATGGTTTATTTATAGTGGAAGCTGCTCTAATAATCACATTACTTCCAAGGCAGAATATCCTTGACGTATCCAATGGTACAGAGATATTTTCAATTATTATAGAACTGTTTAGTATTACTTTATCCTATACAGTTAAGTCACTTGCTCAGTCTTGTCCGACTGATTCTTTGCGACCCCGTGGACTGTAGCCCACCAGGCTCCTCTGTCCATGGGATTCTCCGGGCAAGAATACTGGACTGGGTTGCTATTTCCTTCTCCAGGAGATCTTCCCGACCCAGGGATCGAACCCAGGTCTCCCACATTGCAGGCAGACGCTTTAACCTCTGAGCCACCAGGGAAGCCCTTAATTCTCCACAAAAACTGAAGCAGAATGTCTAGAAGGCATGTCCAGTGCCTAGCACTGCATTTTGGGGTTAGCACTGGAGAAGGAAATGGCAACCCATTCCAGTGTTCTTGCCTGGAGAATCCCAGGGACAGGGGAGCCTGGTGGGCTGCCATCTATGGGGTTGCACAGAGTCGGCACGACTGAAGTGACTTAGCAGCAGCAGCAGCAAGCACTTACTAAAATCTCTTTGAATGAACTAATAGATAAATGAATAATGAAAATGTGAAGAGCAATGTCTGCTTTTATCAATCCTATAGATTGAAGCTAACAGGTTCAGCTATTGAGAGACCTCTGGTGAGTTAAGTGCTAAGAAAAAAACATGATAAGTAGGGTACAGGGTAGTGCTGAAAATTTTATCTAATCAATAATTTTGGCTAAACACAGAAGCAAATTATCAGAGTTAAAAAAAAAAAAGTCAAAACAGCCAAGATGAGAAATAGAGAATTTTATACTTCTTGACACTTAAAATTTTTATAGTATTGTATGTTAAAACTCAGATATAACAAGCTCCATTCTAGCAAACTTACTGTCACTTGTTAACACAGACAGGGGTAGCTGGGGTGGGGGGATTGTCAGCTACTGTATAAACAGAAAACTTGGTGAGTTCCCTAAGTGATTCTCAACTGAATAGAAAAGTGAAGATTCAGCACATCTGCTCAGCCACTAGAGAACAGAGGCAAGTACATAATGCAAATAGCTCTGCAGGAAGGAATATCAAAGAGCTACCACAACCACCAATTAACAGTGAAATGTTACTCCATAGGGACTTAGCAAATTAGTGTGAAAAGGAGTTGAATATTCTTTAAAATATGTTTATTTCGAAGAAGATCATTTTTTCCCTGTTAATGAATTATCTCTGAACACTCAATTTATCACCTTAGGTTGAGATTAGTTTTCTATTGCTACTCTAACAAACTACCACAAACTTAGTAGCTCAAAACACATTTATTATTCTACAGGTCAGAAATTAAAAATCAGTCCCACTGAGCTAAATGCCAGGTTTCAGCAGGACTGGTTTCTCCTGGAGGTTTTGGAGGGGAATGTGTTTCCTTGTCTTTGCCTGCTTCTAGAGGAGGCCTACATTCTTTGGCTTGTGGCCACCCCCCACATTATTCAAACCACATTACTCCAATCTCTGCTTCCTCATCACATCTCTTCTCTGACTTTCCTGCTTCCATCTTATAAATACCCTGTTATTACATTGACTTACCTGGAGAATCCATGTGACTCTTCCCATCTCAGTATCTTTAACTTAATTCCACCTTCCATGTAATGTTAGGTAATAAATATCTAACATCTTTAGATCTTTAGGACATCTTTAGGGGGCCCATCACACAGTTAGGTTAATATGAAAGAATTTAGTTAAATGTGAGGAAGGAAAAGAAAATGAAGAAAGTCTCTCAGTAACAATAGCAGGGAAAGTACCATTGCTAGGAAATGCCTTCAAACCTTCCTAGTATTTGGTCTAGTTTTGAGATGGAAAATAAGACAGTCTACGAAATGGCAACCCACTCCAGTGATTTTGCTTGGAGAATCCCAGGGACAGGGGAGCCTGATGGGCTGCCGTCTATGGGGTCGCACAGAGTCGGATACACCTGAAGTGACTTAGCAGCAGCAGCATGAGAATATTATGGGCTTCCCTTATGGCTCAGCTGGTATAGAATCAGCTTGAAAGCAGGAGACCTGGGTTTGATCCCTGGGTTGGGAAGATCCCCCTGAAGAAGGGAAAGCCTACCCACTTCTGTATTCTGACCTGGAGAATTCCATGGACTTATAGTCCATAGGGTCTGAAAGAGTCAGACAGGACTGAACGACTTTCACTTTCTTTCATGAGAATAATATAATATATGCCTAAAGATCTGGACATTTTCTTTAAGGGGAAAATTCTCTGATAAATAACTATGAAGAAACAATGTACTCTTTCACTTTTATGATATCTTGCTGCTTTAGGAAAGAACAAGTTTTTGTTGTTTTTCTTTTAAACAATCCAGAATCTAAAAGTAGAAATGAAACCAGCAGAATTAGCAAAAGCATGCAGTCTGCAAGGGTTCAAGGAATCAGCCATGCAGCTGCGACAGGGCAACAGGGCCTCAGCCATCCAGTTATTGGAACATAGAGTCAGCATGAGGCTCATAATCTCTACTGAGTGGGGTAATCAGACTGAAGCTGTCAATATGCTGTTAAAAAGAATACAAGGGAAGAAGTCAGTGGATCCAAGAGTTTGATATATTGAGAAACTAGAAACCAACTGTGGATAGCATTTTTTGTCATTCTGTAACAGGGGAAAAATCAGGAACCTGTGATTACACACTGCTGGTCGCATTCTGCCTGAAAAAGCATCTCAGTGTGAGGATTACTAAGTGCCTCTTGTCTGAGAACAAATGTGAACCAAGAGATTAACCCAGCATTTTAGACAGTATCATTTCCTTAGGGGAGAAGGTTGAGGGAAGATAAAGTCAACTGTGACTAAAGGTTATCTGGCACCGAGAATGAAAACATTTCTAAAATATCTTTTCATATGCATAGGCAAAGGTAGAATACATGTAAGACTTTGTTCACGATCTCTCTGTGTGTGATCTCCACACATTTTCTTTTCTTTGTGAAAGCAATGTCTACATATTCTCAACCGAATAGTGCCAGTATTATAATGAATTATGAGTTCAATTCAAACCTGTTTTAAAGGAGATAGATGTTCACTTCTATGAGATTTTTGCTCTGTGGGAAGAAGAGGAAGAAAACAGAAGCAATTTTTTGATATATATATATATACATGTTTAACCTTGCCTATGACATCCATGCAATCTTTTGCAATAACTATGCAACCTTAAAAGGAAGAGAAGGCTTATACTAAGAGGGAAGCCTATGGGGTCAGATTTGGGATTGAATTCCAGTTCTGTCTACTTAAAACTTTTAAAATCCAGATTCTTCATTTGTAATATGTGGCTAAAGCCACATTGGTCTGAGAACCAAATCCCATGAACATTGTGAATTACATGGTGCTTGGCACACATAATACTTAAAACAGAGTAGCTGTTAATAGCAATATGAATTAAACAAGAGTGAACAAATAAGAGGCTAAACTGTTACATTAAAATCTTTGAATAAGAGTTGTGTTCTCACTCAGTACCTGAAACAAAAACAAAGCTAGAATAATTTTTGAACTTTATAGATTTTTAAGCTTTTCTAACACAAAGTCTTATTCAATAAAGTAACTTAATATGAACAGCTCAGAATTTTAGACAACTTTTTGTTTTCATTTTTCCATTTATCAGGATCATACTGATAAAGTTATAGAAGTATCTGAAAATAATTAATTATCTTATATATTATAAATATTGTTATTAGAGAAGACAGTGCCATAAAACTGTAGAGCTGGCAGAATCCTGAGTATAATTATTTCAATTTCCTCATTTAGCTGGGATTATGCCAGGCTCAGAAATAACAGAATTGCCCCAGCCGCCCAGATAGTGAGAAAGAAAGTCAGGATGGCAGCCACAGCCTTCTGACTTCCAGTCCAGGGCTCTTCATACAAGAAGGCTACACGATATGTGACAAATACAATTTGCTATCTGAAGATTATCCTTGTGAACAAGTCTTTGTGTGCAAGGAAGGAATGAGCATTGTGTATTTGCATAGAGAAAACTGGGATGCTTTTGAAGAGATGGACACTTAACTGGTGAGCAGGAGTTAGAAGGTGTTCATCACTTTCCCCTCAGAATCTTGGTCAAAGCATCTTTTGTAAAGATGCATCAGTGAGAACACTGTCTCCCCAATGGATTGGTTTAAGAAGATTTATGCTTTCCTGAGAACTGAATTTCTGAAAATATTGACCAAGAGTTTATATATTCTTTAATCCAAACTCTCTGTTTTTACCTTATTGTACTGTGGTCTCTTGGTAAACAGGCACTTGTAGAAGACAATAAATTTGTCAATATGATATTATTTCATAAATTAACTCTTCTGCTCCATTATTTCAAATACAGGAAATCAACTTAAAGTTAACCATGAAGTTAAGGGAACAATTGATATATATATTGAATGTGTATATATAAATATATCTATGATAGCTTTCAAATTTGCTGACATATTTCTTCCAGTTTACTTCATCATAATATAAAATATAAAACAAGTTCAGCTATGTGAAAAAAACAAAGTTTTGATACTTGATTTGTATGCCATTCCTAAAACAGACTTTATGAGATCAAAATCAAATAGTTGGTCTACAAATATAAATAGCTGGTATATAAGCCTCCTTTCTAGGTTACTTTTATAAAAAGAAGGGGGGGACATTTAGGCATTAGCAATTACCAACTCTTCAAATTGATCTTCAAAAATATTTTTAACTTCAGAATGTAAATTACTAATTTAGGAATCCCTGAGAGAAGAAAAGATGTTTATTTTAAGGCTCTGGGGAAACTCTTGAGTATTTCAGTCTTTAGGGCAAACAAACAAACAAAAGGACCAATTTAGATCCATGTCTATTTTGTTTTTTAACTAGGCCCAGTTTTGAGCAGGAGTAGGAAATATATAATACATAATTTATGGATCTAACCTAAAATGTTTGGACAAAATGCAATATCAAAGCAAACAAACAAGCCCCCCAAACCCAAAACAAATCAAAAAATTCCAACCATATATCTCTATCTGCATTATTACCTATACCTTTACTGACTCATCCATATCTGTAGGTTTGCTGGATGGCATCACCGATTCAAAGGAGATGGACTTAGGTAGACTCTGGGAGATAAAGAGAGATAGGGAGTCCTGGCTTGCTGCTTGCAGTCCACGGGGTGGCAAAGAGTCAGACACGACTGAGCTACTGAACAACTCTCTCTCTTTTCCAGCACGTGTCTAGTTCTGGTAACCCTATTTCTTCCAGGAAGAAGGGGCATCGCAGAAGCCCTTGAATGGGACAAGAAAGTCGACAGGTAACCTCGCTCTAAAAATGTCCTGAGTGAAAAGGTGAGGAGGGAACAGGCCTGAATAGTGTTGCTGCTGCTGCTGCTAAGTCGTTTCAGTCATGTCCGACTTTGTGCGACCCCAAGGACGGCAGCCCACCAGGCTCCCCCGTCCCCGGGATTCTCCAGGCAAGAACACTGGAGTGGGTTGCCATTTCCTTNAAAGAGTCAGACACGACTGAGCTACTGAACAACTCTCTCTCTTTTCCAGCACGTGTCTAGTTCTGGTAACCCTATTTCTTCCAGGAAGAAGGGGCATCGCAGAAGCCCTTGAATGGGACAAGAAAGTCGACAGGTAACCTCGCTCTAAAAATGTCCTGAGTGAAAAGGTGAGGAGGGAACAGGCCCGAATAGTGTTGCTGCTGCTGCTGCTAAGTCGTTTCAGTCATGTCTGACTTTGTGCGACCCCAAGGACGGCAGCCCACCAGGCTCCCCCGTCCCCGGGATTCTCCAGGCAAGAACACTGGAGTGGGTTGCCATTTCCTTCTCCAATGCATGAAAGTGAAGAGTGAAAGGGAAGTCACTCAGTTGTGTCCGACTCCTAGCGACCCCGTGGACTGCAGCCCACCAGGTTCCTCCGTCCATGGGGTTTGCCAGGCAAGAGCACTGGAGTGGGGTGCCATTGCCTTCTCCGCCGAAGAGTGTTAGGAGAAACCAAAGCAGCCTAAAAAGGAGACCCGCGCGAGCCCGTGAACAGTTTCACTTCCGCAGGGAGCCCAGCGCGGCGAGCCCTCGCCCTGCGGCCGGCGCCCGGGGGCTGCGTTTCCGGGACCTCGGCCGCAGCAGCCGCGGTGGGAAGAGCGCTGAGGACAGCGAGGCCCGAAGACCTGGTCGAGGAGAACCTCAGATCGGGAGAGTCCGGGCTCGGCGGGCACGCGTCCAGGCGCCTGGGCTTCAGCGGCCGCGATGCTACTAGCAGCGCCAGGCTGGGCGCGCGGGAGCTGCCAGCAGCCTGCAGCCGGCCCAGCGCCCCCAGGTGGGTGCGCGCGCGGTCGGGAGGCGGGAGGGAGCCCGGCCGGCCCTGGGGTCCCGCGGAGACCGTGCTCCTCGCGGTGCGGGACCAGGCTGCCGCTCTGCCCGGTTCTGCCGCGGGCTTCTGGGCCGAGGAACCTGGACGCGAGGAGGTGGAAGCGCTCTTGGGGTCCGGGCAGCGTGCCACCGCCAGGGCTGCAACTTTTAAGTATCTGGCACTTTCCAGAGCACGAAACAGCCTCCTCTAGTATCCAAAATCACCTTGGAATGTGTTTTACAGTTACACATCAGCCTAAAAATTCTGTCAACATGTTACAGCAAAACTGCCTGTTTACCTGCCGGGGCTTCCCAAATCCAAACGGGTAAATGGCCTGTGACCTGCTAGTCAGACAGATTACTTTCTGTAGAAAGTCCTGGAAACAGCTTTTCCTAACGCAAAAGAAAGAGCAGTCAATTTGGCTGAATACATAAATGCATTTACGGGTCAAATGGAAGTGAAGGCACTTGTTTTCGCTTCTTTTTGAAATATGTCAAATGCATTTGTGAATTGTATAATGATTATAAAGTGTTCAAAGAAGAAGGCTTCACTTGCATATTAAGATTATTGGAGATGTACACACTGACATAAGCCATAAAAAATCGGAGTGAAATTCTATGGATTTGCTGAATGGAGTTTCTCATAGCTTACTAGCATTAAAAAAAATTTAATTATGGTTTTAGCTATGGCAAGTGTGTTATTTCTATACGAGTTTCAAAATACTGCTTTTTAGTTAAAATAGGAAGTGTACTTGTGGGAGTGGAAATGACAAGAAAAGAATTGATATCTTAATATGTTAACTTTCTGTGTAGTGATCACTGACAATCTGAAAGCTATGGTCTGATGGGCTGCATCTTGGCTTGCTTCAGTAAATAAACTTTTGAACCTTGGGCAGGTTAGCTCTTTTGTAATTTTGGTTGAACAATTTTGTTAAATAGAGTCAGCTACAATTTGTTTCAAACTTCTAGATTGAGCAGTTTAGACAAAACATGACCATTATTTCCCTTAATGCTCAAGTAATGCTTTGAGGTGTTGGTAGGATGAATAATGCTGGAGTGATGTAAATCACCTTTTGTCTCATTCTGGGTATTTCTGTTCCTCCTGTGCATTTCCCCTCATCTCTTTTGGTCCTTCCAATACAATATTATTTTACTTGATTCATTTACTTCCTTATTTGGCTCAGCTAGTGACACCTCTAAGGAGCTCTCTTTTGTTATTAACCCATGCCGTTCCTAGATGTGAATAATCTTCTGAAAGAACTAGTTCTGATTAATCTCTCTCTTTTTTTTTTTAAACAAAAACCTTTTTGTGTGACCTCTCTCTCTGCGTTGGGCAGGTGTCTCTGTAGCGTTACAGACTTTGGCTTAATGTGACACATGAGGAGTTAGTTACTCCAACTGCCTCACTTTAGACATGAGACAACTGAGACTCAATGAGTGAGTTGCCCGCAATTCCATAACCAATAAATATCTGCAGATCTCATTCATCATTGCACCAACAATCTTTTACCTACCCATCCCCAAGAGTTGTGTAGTAATATGAGTGTAAAATGGGCAAACACAATCTAAAGTGGTAAATAACAGTTTCGTGCCTACGAAGATATATTTCCAGCAGTTGGTGTATGTTGTGTTTGTGATGACAATATTGTATAAACTTCCATCCGAATGTTCAACTTGTCCTTTAGTGGAAGAAGGAAAAATATGATACCCAGAACTAAGACAGTGTGAAAATGATGCACAGTGGGTGAAAATTCCATTTAGACTCTCTTTTCTGGTTTATGAGTAACTAGATACTGTCTACTAATGTCCAGAAGGGAAGTTCCTTCCTTGTTTTATTCCAAAACTAATGATTGTTTAAATCTAATTTTGACTGCTACCTTCAATAAAGACTGTTTACTAAAGCATAGAAGAGTCTCTACTCCATAGTTTCTGTATTTCTTATTAATATTATTTGAGGCCTCTGATGAAGACAAAGATGAATTGTTAGGCTAAAAGCAGAGAGCATCTGTGCTTTCTCACAATATGCTAGATGGTTGTACACAGTTTGTGAGGAATAGTTTGTCTAAGCATTGTGTCTAAAGCTCTTGAGAATTTGAAGCTCTTCCCTCCGACTACAATCTTCCAGCTATTTCTCCTACCAGGGAGATTCCTTTATTTAACTCTGCTACTGATAAAACTTTCTTCAGACAAGCTGGAAAGGTTCTGATAGACTTATTTATGTTGAGATTTTAAAGAGAGGTGCTCTCTCAGGGCCTTCTTAATGTGGAATAATTGTATAATATTTAATTGCTTAGGATTCAGGCATACAGCTGCATTGGGCATAGGAACCTCTTCTTGCCATGTCTTTCTGAACACGTGCTATAGGCGATCATGATCATGCCCTACTTACGATGGCCTCAGCTCAGACTGCAGAAGGCAATGGCACCCCACTCCAGTACTCTTGCCTGGAAAATCCCATGGACGGAGGGGCCTGGTAGGCTGCAGTCCATGGGGACACGAAGAGTTGGCACAACTAAGCGACTTCACTTTCCTTTTTCACTTTCATGCATTGGAAAAGGCAATGGCAACTCACTCCAGTACTCCTGCCTGGAGAATCCCAGGGATGGGGGTGCCTGGTGAGCTGCTGTCTATGCACAGAGTTGGACATGACTGAAACAACTTAGCAGCAGCAGCAGCTCAGACTGCTTCAGATCCAGTTCAGCTTCATTGCTTATCTGCTTTGTGATCTTGGATAAATAAATAAATCTATCATTATATCAATTTGTCCAGTTACAAAGTAAATGTGGGTGGAACAATAGCATTTATTTGAAAGAATGTTTTTGAGGATTAAAGGAGAAAATGCATGTGAAGTGCTTTTCAAGGTGCCATAGCAAATAGTAATTGCTTAATACATATTGGCTATTGTTTTACTCCTTTGGTCATTGATTGATAGTGTCATATTTACATGTAAAAAGTAAAATTCTTATTGAGAAACTACCTCATGTTGACTTGGGGAAAAACTTAAAAGGATGAAGCCATCAAACTCCCACATCAAAAAAGACTGGGGAATGTGGCTTCCTATAGAAAGATATTGTCATAATCTTGGGGAAGTAGTGTAGTTAATAGTTCCGGGAGGAGGGAAAAAAAGGAATCCGCAACGAGAGAGAAAAAAAAAATTGATCAAAAGGGTTTAAATTAGAGCAGTTACAAGAAAGAATAAAATGGGAATTTAATGGGGCAAAATGAGAACTATATTATTACAGAATTATTTCTCCGTGTCACAGAGAATCAATTATGACCCAATTAAGGCAAAAAAAGTATATAAAAAATAAGCATCAAATGTAAAATTGTGGAATATTTCATCAAATTATAAGAAGATAGAAGATCTGTTTTACCAAAATATTTACCGCTGGGCTGAAAAACAAATCTAATGTAAAGAATATCATTCCTGTCAAATATAAATCACATGTTTTAAGAAATTAAATGGCTGCTACCTGATCATCAGGGCTCCCTTGGTGGCTCAGATGATAAAGAAGTTGCCTGCCAATACAAGAGGCCTGGCTGTGATCCCTGGCTTGGGAAGATCCCCTGGAGAAGGGAATGGCAGTCCACTCCAGTATTCTTGCCTGGAGAATCCCATGGACAGAGGAATTCCATGGACAGAGAATTCCATGGACAGAGGTGGGCTACAGTCCATGGGGTCACCAAGCAGCTTTCACTCACTACCTGATCATCTAAGGTACAGTTGCTATTTTATTACTTTCTATACATATATTATAGAATATCTTAGAATAATTTTGGAGACATCTATGAAATAAGAATAGGAAGGACAAATATTCTAGAAGTTATTATTTAAAAATGAGTTGTTACATGGTCTTGTAATTCTTTCCTATTTTAAATATAAAGAATGGTATCTATGTTTTACTGCAGATACTAAAATAGTTCAGGTGGTGAAGATAACAGTTATTGTATGGAATTATACCCTCCTTTATTTATTTTTCACTCAGAAATATAATGAGCCTTTTAGACCTTTACCATTAGGTATAAATTTCTTTGCTGCTTCCAAATGCTCCTGATTGAGATAATCTAGAAAGATTACTTCTCTTTGTAATCATGAGAAGTAATTCATTATTGCATTGTGGTCTTTTATAAGATTTTCTTTGTATCCAGTTCAAGTTTTGCTTTATCATATGAACTATGTGTCATATTTCCTTTTCTTTTAAGCTTCATATTAGTAATTTTCATTGCTTCATTTGTATGTGTTCACTACTGAAAAGCACAAGACATTCTTAACATGGAATTTCATTTGCCTGATTTCGTTTGGTCATAATCTAGGTTGAGGTGTCAACCTCATCCTTCAGTCAGGATCAATGGTCTCATTCCCTTTTTTTCCATATTTACCAGTAGGATCATGTCTAACTTTCAGAAGAACAATGTAGTTTCAGACTACTTGAAATTTTGGCCTTTTAGTAGTTACCATTTATTATGTTGACTGTATGAAGAATCCTTAAAATGTACACATTTTCTGCATTGGCCAATCACATTTTATTTAGATTTAGAAGACCAGTGTAATTAAGAAATCTCAGGAGACAGCTATAGTTTTAATGTAATTTGTGAACTATTGGGTCCCTATTGGAGCCAGTCCATTGACTGCTTAATAGTCAATGATGTGTGTTGTCTGACATTTAAAGATTTGTTGGATTCAACAGAGTCCTTCTTTCCTTCCAAACAATAGATAATGAGATTGTTAGTAGTGGAAGGTCAGTGTTCGGTGACATACAATAGAGAATGACAACTAGTTGACTCGTGTGGAAGATGGATGATTAGAAAAAAGACTAGAAGAGAGCATTAAGGAGGACTGAGAGACAGAGGGAAGAGTCTTGGTTTCTCACTCTCCATTTCCACGTCTTGTAAAACCCTGCTGCACTTGTTCTGATACTGTCTGTTCATGAAATGCCTGTGACATCTTGCAATGACTTTTTCTTTATATGAACTAGTTTGAATGAATTTTTTTTTTTTTTTCTTTTGGAGGGAAAAAAAGAGTTTGGGTTAGAATACCTTTATTTCTCAAACACTGCCATTTCTGTTCCTGTAAGCTTCTCTTTTAGAAAATTGCTGTTATTGTTAAAGCGATGTCTTTGAAGAATCTTCCATTGAAAGTTAAAAATCACCAGAATTAGATCTATTCCTTTTATGTGCTAAAAAAAGAGTGCCTTGTGAGGAAGTCTGGTGGTCCTCTAGATAAAAATATTTGGGGTTTTCTAGCTTAATGGTGCATATTTGAAGAACTTGAAGTCTCTATAGTTGGTGAGGAAATAATTCATTCAAAGGTTAATACTATGAGCTAAGCTCTGTTAAGAAGTCTAGAGTTTTGAATTATGTAGTTATAAAATTATAATAATTATAAAACTTAGCAATAGAATTTTTATGCTTTGTTAATACAATGATTTTACTTATATGAAAAGTTTATAGCATGCTGTTTCTGAAAAGCTTTAAAATGTGTTTAAATTGAGGCACACAAATAGGATGCTTATGACATTTATCTTATTAAAAAAGAAAGAGGAATTATAAAATTCCTCCAGCATAATTTACAAGCTATTATCTCAATCCTCCTGGCAGATGATAAAAAACAGCATCACTGACAGGCCATTGTGAACACTTTATCCACACTATCAGTGGATTAATATCAATCTGAAGCAGTGTAATCAGCATTTTACTTCAGAGATTGGTCCTTGAGATCTTTTGTAGTAATTGAGTAGAAAGTTTAGTATCCTCATTAGGTTACAGATGATACATTATTAATAGTGTTAATGATCACCTTGGAAACAAGGTTAGAATTCAGTGTGCTCTTACCAAATTGGAGAGATAGACACAAATTAATGAAGTTCAGGTGTGATCAGTTAAGTGTAATGATGTAGGTGAAGGAAGGAGACTCAGAGTGACAGAAAATTTTTCAGATTTTAACAAGATTACAGTCAGTCTTATAATGAGCAAGGGGACAGTTGCAGAAGAAGAAGCTGGAAAAGTAAACTGAAACTAAATTACCTAAACCTGAAGGAAAAGTCCCCTAAGTATGAGTAGATACTGAAGAATTTTAAAACAGAAGCATAACATGACTAGATTTTTGTTTTTAGAAGATCACGTGAAAGGTTATTCTTCTAAATTACCTTCTGAATCAATGAAGGTGAAAATAAAAAGTTTATGATCTGAAAAAAATAAAAGATCTTGTGAGGTGCTTTTGGTACAGTTAATTAGAAGAGATCAACAATGGATATTTTTGAACAACTAGGAATTTATCCAAAAGTAAAATAAAGGGAGAAATGGATATGTTTATTGAGAACTATATACTTTTTGTGCTATAGCAGTAGATACAGAGTCTGAGGGGGAAAGAGATGTGAAGAGTCAATGGTAGGTTTGTGGCATGGAAAACTGGGAAGGTCATAAAGTTATCATTTACTCCAATGGAAAAGATTGAAGGAGCAGGAAGAAATGACAAGGGCATGAGAACATTCAATTTCAATTTTGCATGTGTTAGATTTGGGCTAGATGAGAAATGCTCAGATAATGATGTCAAATAAGCATTTGATGTTATGATATGGAGCTCAGAAAGAGAGTTCAGGCTAGAGATACAAAATTGGGGAAAAAAAACCTTGGTTCAGCTAGTAAAGAGTCTCCTTGCCAATGCAGGAGATGTGTATTTGATCCCTGGGTTGGGAAGATGCCCTGGAGAAGGAAATGGCAACCTGCTCTAGTATTCTTGCCAGGGAAATCCCATGGACAGAGGAGCCTAGCGACCTCTAGTCCATGGAGTTACGAAGAGTTAGACAGGGTTGAGCGCACTGGTATGCACAGGCTTTAAAATTGTATTAGTAAATAAGAAAGCAGAAAAGAAGTGTTTAGAGTAGAAACAAAAGCTGACCCAGGATAAAGAACCACATAAAGTAACATTTACATATTGATAGAGACAGAGGAGTTACCCTATATGATTGAGGAGAGGCTGAAAAGAAAAGGAGGAAAATAGTATAATGGCAAGAATTCAAGAATGAGATGTTTAGGGGAGGCAGGAGTGGTGAACTGACTGAAATTCTTTGAACGGTTCAGGTAAATTGAAGACTGAAATGTAGCTGATGAATTTGACATGAAACTTACTGATGACTGTAGGGAGAGAGGTTAAGTAGCTTTAGGAGAGGGGATGAGAGTTCAAGGGTGAAGGTAGATGAGGATGTGGATGCCATGTAGACAACTTTTGAGAGCTTGGCTCCAGAATGTAGAAAGAAAGTAGCAATTGCAGGAGATGTGGGTTAAAGAAAGGGTTTTGTGTATTTGTTTTTTGTTTTAAGATCTGTGCTAGTGTGATGGTTTATTTGTACTCAAAAGCTGATAGCACTACACCAAAGGAGATTTTTTCCTGTGAAAAGGTTCAGACAAGTTCCATAAATTTCATTATGAATACATTTTAATGTAGATATTTTCTTATGTGTTTAAATATTCTGTTTCATCCTTTCCCTTCCTTCTTTCCTTCTCTTCTTCCATGATTCTTCCCCTCCTCCCCTTCTTTCTCCTCCTTCAGTCCCTTTCCCCCTCCCCATCTCCTTCTCTCTATAGGCATGAATGTTAATGGAAAATAATGAATATTTCTTTGTACTGAACCTTTATTTCCATGCTGGATTATTCCATAGTTTTGCTTTTATTGATCATCCCTTCCTTTTTATCCAAATCTGAATCAGTGCATCACTATTACAGTCATGTCTTTGCATATGCTTCAACTTGTAGCCCCTCTTTTTCCATCAGAGCTGCTTGATTAAACTCCAACCCTGAATAAGTCTATCCAACTGTATTCTTTCTGTTTGAATCCAAGTAACTGAATGTTGCTAAGTGAAAACACATTCGAGCAAGTTGGAATAGTTATAAATTTGGGCAGTTCCTGTTACATACTGTTTGTGTCATAGAAGATTTTGATAATAAATGACAGTGAGTTGAAGATTGTATTCTCTCAATGCAGATTTGTTCTATGATGTCAGATCAGTGAACTCTTCCATACTTTCTGTCTGTTGATGGGCAAAAAACACACTGTACTGTGCTGCCTGACACTGTATCAACTAGACATGTGGCTCTTGGGCACTTGAAATACAGGTGGTTCAAATTGAGATGTGCTGTAAATGTAAAAACACTCACTAGTTTTCAAGGATTTAAAATAGAATGTAAAATATTACAGTAACTTTAATATTGATTTACACGTTTTACTGGATTGAATAAAATATATTGCTATAATTTCACCTATTTCTTTTTATTTGTTTTTATATAGCTGTTAAAAAATTAAAATTACATATGGGATTTGCACTTGTGATTTATATTGTACTTTCTGTTGGATAACACTGCTCTAAGTTTTCGAAAAATCCCAATGAAATCTGTTGAAGGTTTGATTTCTTTCTTCTGAAATATTATTATATAATTATTACCAATATCTGACACGAACAATGCTACATAATTCACAGTTCCTCCAATAGTTTAAAGAGACCCTCTGCCCATTCATGCTTACCCAGAGAGGTATTTTAATAATGACATTATAGTATTACTTGAATGTTTAAATCATAGTGTAATACTAAAATAGTGTAAATGCTAAAATTTACCTACCATTTTTCATATCATTTACTCATATTTCTATTATATCTTTTACCTTAATAATTTGTGAGGTCACATTACATATTGAAGATTTAAACTTTATTTTATCATCACAGATATTTTTCTTAGTCTATTGTAATCTTTCTAAATGATTTTGATTATGGTGTTTGCTGCCACTGAATACATTTTAATGCTCATTTTTTCAAATACACTTATATTTTCTTTCACAGTTCTGTTCCCTGTCTTGGCTAGGGGAGTCTTAAAAAAATCCCTAAGTGACCATTGTAATTTTCTGTATTTTTTTCTAAAATTTTAATTTTTATAGTCGCATGTAGTATGCATGGGATTTATTTTTGTGTATAACATGAGGCTAAAATCCAGCTTAAGTTTTTCTTTTTTAATATGGGCAGCTAGTTGAGAAAAACAATTATTAAATGAATCCTATTCTTGTAAGTGAATCGAAATACCACCATTGCCATACAGCAGTTTCATGTATCTGGGAATTTGCATTCTGAATTCTCTGTTCCATTAATGTTTTTGTTTATTCCCAAGCTAATTTCTGCTAAGGAAAATTCTCCCAAGAAATCGCCTTTTCCATAATATTTTTTTGGCTATTAATAGATATTTATTGTTCTCTTTTTCCACTTGCATTTAAAGATGATTTTGTCCACTTCTCCTTCCCATGAAATAATTGGGATGTTGTGTAACACATAGTTTAGAAGCATTTAGTAGAAAGCCATCTAGCAGTTTTAATCAGAAAGAACTTTAAGTTAGGGAATCAAGTGTAATTATAGTTGCTCAGTCGTGTCAAACTCTTGGTGACCCCATGGACTGTAATCTGCCACGCTTCTCTGTACATGGGATTCTCCAGGCAAGAATATTGGAGTGAGTTGCCATGCCCTCCTCCAGGGGATCTTTCTGACTCAGGGATTGAACTCGAGTCTCTTGTGTCTCCTGCATTGCAGGCAGATTTTTTACCATTAGTGCCAATCAACGTTAAATGCTATTAACTATTCTGTTGGGTTAATATGAATAGAAAATTCTGTGTCCAAAAGGTCCAAGGTTTCAGAATAAATATATAGTAACTTGGGTTATTTAACTCAGTTGACAAAGTTGGAAACTTTCAATTCACTCATATTGCAATTACATGAAGACCGAACTTTCCTGATATGCTTCAGTGAAAAAATGTAACAAGATATTACTTTCTATATTTGAGATGTCTTTCCAGATAATATTTTATCACAAAATTAGTTCATTAATTGAGTTGAATCATTAATTGGAAAAATGTGACCTTTGCACTGAAATTATGAGGTAGAAAATATCTAATATTTTGTCAGTATTAAGCTGAATAAGATGTTAAAATTTTAAAAAAGACACATAATTCCTTTTTTAAAAGAACTTGATAGATCTTTGGACATACATACAGAGTTTCTTGGGCTTCCCTGGTGGCTCAGAGGTTAAAGCGTCTGCCTCCAGACGCGGGAGACCCGGGTTTGATCCCTGGGTCAGGAAGATCCCCTGGAGAAGGAAATGGTAACCCACTCCAGTATTCTTGCCTAGAGAATCCCATGGACGAAGAAGCCTGGTAGGCTACAGTCCACGGGGTCGCAAAGAGTCGGACACGACTGAGCAACTTCACTTCGTAGAGTTTCAGTTGAAAATGTATAAAAAATTTTGTTTGTGTTATAGACCACACTAATCTCCTAACCTCTTACCTGTTTCCTACACATTTTTCCAGTTTTACATTGTTAAAATTTATCATGTTATTTGACAAGATAACTTAGGCTACGAGTTGTGTTCACCTTTGTGGGTTGATTATCTGTACTGATGTCTATAGCTTATCTGTGTCAACTCAGATATAGGATCTATCACTTGTGTGACTTTGAGTTGATTACTTATCTAGGATCCTTTTCTTTTATATCTGGAGTGGGTAACACACCTATTTTATAGCCTCATGATGAATAAATATAATTCTGTGTGTAGAGTACCTAGAGCATTCATAACAGGTGCTTAGCAAATGGCCGATATTACATTCAGCATAAGCTGCATTCAACTTGCACTTTTATTAGAAGGAATGTGTTTACATGGCTCATTCTCGTACTTCTGGTGTCGCATACATATGAATCTCAGGATTGGGAGCCTCATATAAATGTTCTTTCAGTTCTCCTGTTTAATTTTTCTCAACACTACATTAAACACTATAATATCTCAAACACATGTTTCTCTGGGTTTTCACTCCAAACTGAATGTGAAGAAACCTGTGATCTGTTATGAAAATAAATGCTATGGTTTTATATATGAATACTATGTAGACTTCAGGAAAAATAGTTAATGGGTAAAGAACATTTTTCTCATTTTGAGAATTTAATTCTGTTTTAAGCATCACATTTAAAAAAATAAAAATGTAGTAAACTTTCATTTCTTTATTCTTGAAGGAGACTTTGTTCATAGCTATACCATACAGTATACTTCCTGTTCTCCCAGCCCCATGAAAACAGAAGAACATACAGAAAAGCTGAACCAAACTGTAGTTGACTCAGTCTCTGAACTTTTGCAATGAAGGCATTTCTTATATCATCACGTAATTAAATAATAGTTGATATAGTTATGTAGGTAATGTTTTAGTGATATATTTGAAATTGCTTAAATTATGTCTGAGCAGTGTATTCCTTATAGGGTATAAATCTATACAGTGTTTCACCTAGACATCTAAGGGTGAGCAGAATAACAGAAAGGATCCCCAAAGCAAATTTCTAGTTCTGAGTAACCACAGTTCCTGTAATTACGGAAAGAAAGGCACAGCTTTTCTATTACTTTTATGAGGGCCAGCCTTCTGAGAATCCAGCAGTTAAAACCCATTTCATTTCTGCTCTCCTTATGAAAACATAGAAGAATCATTAGAAAGTATGTTCATATGTAGTATTTTATTGTATGACCTCTTAGAATAATTCTCTGATCTTGTGCATATAAAAATCTAGATTCTGAACTCCTCATTCTGAATTCAAAGCCTAGCAGCATCATCTAGTCGTTAGTCATAGGACCTTAAGTTACTCTGTAACAAGAGCTCTCTATATCTCACAATGAAATGAGGAAAGAGCGTGTAGTAGTTGGCACTGGAAGAAGGCGGGTACTCTGTAATTGATGCCCGTCATGGTTGCTGCAAGGCAGGTAGGCCAGCAGCCACATGGGACATTAGGAAGGGTGACTCATACTTCTCTTACCTGATGGTCAGTGCCTCAAAAATCTAAAGAGTTCATACTTTCGAGCTTCATTCCTTTAATACTGTGTTGCCCCTGTTATTCTGTACCATATATATTCCTTGGGAGAAAAAGGTGTTCTGTGGTGAAATAAGTTTTGATATATATATCATATAGATGATATATATGTATAGGTATAAATATGATATATATATTATATATATCATATATATATATATATATATAT
>SJYV01024581.1:75940-119449 GCA_006410875.1 Neotragus pygmaeus | reverse complement strand
ATATATATATTATATATATCATATATATATATATATATATATATTAGGTCATTAAAATAGTCTGATAAATTCTGCAACTAACAGTGTCTGTTCAAGTTCCTTGAAGCCATTGTCTCATAAATGTTTTTAACCATGGTATGCTTTGTTATCACAACACTGGAAGAGAAGTAAGTTCTTTTGCACAAAAATTATCATCCCTGTTAAATGGCAGTTTCTTGAGATTCCTGAGTTCTTTCAACCAGAGATTGATGGTACTCTTTTTAGCTTTTTTCTTCAGTTCTGTTCATCCCGTTGGGTAAATAAAGTTCTCACTCTGCTGTTGACCACATTTGAAATGAGTGAAAGGGAAGGAGGCTTATAGAAATAAAAGTGGAGGGGGCTATAGATAGGGAAATGGTGTTGGCAGGCTAAGTAGGGCACAGACAATTTGCTGATTTTTTAAATTCTCTTATGATTATTTCTGACTTTTCTGGTGGGACTTTTATTATGGGATGTGTCAGAGGAAATAGGAGGAAATGTGGGGATGAAATAGAACTGGGAAAGAACCTAGGGAATTCTAAGATAAGAGTACTTTGGAGTGTTGTGTTTATGATGTTCATATTCAGATAGCATGTGTGCATCTTAACTGAGCAAATAACTTAAAAGATATTTTCACATGTTAAATGTATAACTCTGCCACTGTCTCAATAATCATGTATGCTGTATAAATGGCCTCACATTGTTTAATTATTGGGATTTCATTCATTAGAAGATTCTAAAATTAAGAACAACTTGACAGATATTTTTCATGTTAGAAATGTTTGTCAATGAAGCACATGTTTGATGCAAATATATGGGCTAATAAGAGTCACTCAAATAGATTATTGCTGAAATATTTTTCTCCCTAAAACAACAGAAACTGATATAAATGCAAATAACTTAGAGAATGAGTTTTATGTCTTGGAGATGGACTAACTTAGTAGGTCACATAGAAAGCAACGTTAATATGACAATGACTGCTACTACTCAAATAGATTGGATGCTATTTAAAGGAATGGGTAACCTCTGGCATCCATTCAGCAGAGAGAAGCACATTAATAGATGCTTCCTGATGAGCTAGTACAAAGTGTGACATTAGAGTTGCTGATTAAGTTTATGAAAGAGAATAAATAAAGGTGAAGCCATTTCTGAATGCCCTGTTTATGAATATCCTTGGAATTCTATATCTACCCTTAGATTACCAGCCTGGGATTTCCAAGTTCTTTCTTAATTCGTTTGCACATGAACTGTCTTTGATTATGAAAAGTGTTTAAAACTCACAGAACCTTTTACATAAAGATAATTTTAAGGCAGTTCTCAGTATTATGTTAATGTTTAAATCTGATAACAAATACTTTAGTTATTTTTACTGAGATTTCTATAACCTTTTAATATAACTTAGAGTATTTAGTTAATTAAAATATCTTTTGGGGGTAAATAGAAAAAGTATTATTATTGTCTAAAAATTTATGAAATTTAATATCCTGCATTTATGTCTAGAAGATTAAATCATTTTCTTTATTATTCTTTTTTCTAAAATAATATATACCCATAGTTGAAAATATGTAACAGGGTTAAAAAAGTAGAAAAAAGAGATATATGTACTTCTAGTTTTTGTTTTTCTATGTTTACTTCTAATACTTTTACTCGTTTAGCATTGTTGCTTTAATACATTTACTATTTGCATATACACTTTAAAATTACATTTGTATGGCTATTTGGTGTTGTAGCATTTGTAAATATCTCTGCTGTCCTCTTGCCTCATTTAAATATATTGCACAATGTTTTTAAACAAAAGGAAACAAAAAGAAGGAAATCCACAGTGATTTATCAGATAGAAGAACAGATCATCCTCCAGACAAGATTATTTTTATTAATTTAAATAATTATTTTAGTTAAGTCATTAAAAATGAATTATTTTTATTAACTTAAAGAAAGACAAATCGGTATGATTTAACTTATATAGAAGACAAAACGAGTTGTCCAATGTAACAAAGCCAAAACGAAGTCTTAGATACAAAGAACAAACACTGGTTGCCATCAAGAAGGAGGGAGAGGGGATGAGTGAGTGGTGAGAGAGACTAAGAGGTGCAAGCTTTCAGACAAAATAAATGAATCACGGGGGGTGGGGCAAGGTGAAATGTACAACAGGGGGAATATAGTCAATAATATTGTAATAAATTTGTATTTTAACAGATGATAGTTAGACTTATCATGGTGATTATTTATAATTTACAAGTGTCACATCATTATGCTGTGCACCTGAAATTAACACAGTGTTGTAGGTCAATTATATTTCAATTAAAAATAATATATGTATACTGTCTTAGCCAGTTTTAGTATACAATTCAGTGTTGTTCCTGTAGTCACCATGTTACCTTCAGTGACTGCATGGGGACATGTAGTCACCATGCTGTACATTGCCCAAGTTTAAACTCTCATTTAAATTATAATTATGAATGAGAATTATAATTTAACTTTCATTTAAATGAAGTGTGAGTCTCTTTCCCAAATATTTTTCTTAATATTTGCTATTATTTTGCCATTGTTTTCAACGTTTTCCAATGCTTCGGTCACTTTGATCCCTTGAATGTATCATGATACAGTGGGAAGAGTACAGTTTTAGTATTTGGAAAGGGTTCTATAGCCAAGCAAGTCCCTAGTGTTGTCTGCCATATTGTTTTTTAAAGATTGATGATGTAAATTAACACTTACAAGATGCTTATTGGCCCTGCAACAATAAAGAGTTAACTTTATTAACTCTTCTAAGCCTTATTATGGATGTTTTCATTGTAGAACATTTGGGAAATATAAAGAAGAAACATAAACTTCCATTTCATTGTACTGCCCAAACTTCATCTTGTTTACATGTTGGTGTTGTGTACATTTTTTTTTTTTTTTACTTATCATTACTTCATGGGAAATAGATGGGGAAACAGTGGAAACAGTGTCAGACTTTATTTTGGGGGGGCTCCAAAATCACTGCAGATGGTGACTGCAGCCATGAAATTAAAAGACTGTTACTCCTTGGAAGGAAAGTTATGACCAACCTAGATAGCTTATTCAAAAGCAGAGATATTACTTTGCCTCCATCTAGTCAAGACTATGGATTTTCCAGTAGTCATGTATGGATGTGAGAGTTGAACTGTGAAGAAGGCTGAGTGCCGAAGAATTGATGCTTTTGAACTGTGGTGTTGGAGAAGACTCTTGAGAGTCCCTTGGACTGCAAGGAGATTCAACCAGTCCATTCTGAAGGAGATCAGCGCTGGGATTTCTNATGGTCATGTATGGATGTGAGAGTTGGACTGTGAAGAAAGCTGAGAGCCGAAGAATTGATGCTTTTGAACTGTGGTGTTGGAGAAGACTCTTGAGAGTCCCTTGGACTGCAAGGAGATTCAACCAGTCCATTCTGAAGGAGATCAGCCCTGGGATTTCTTTGGAAGGAATGATACTAAAGCTGAAACTCCAGTACTTTGGGCACCTCATGCGAAGAGTTGACTCATTGGAAAAGATTCTGATGCTGGGAGGGATTGGGGGCAGGAGGAGAAGGGGACGACCGAGGATGAGATGGCTGGATGGCATCACTGACTCAATAGACGTGAGTCTGAGTGAACTCTGGGAGTTGGTGTTGGACAGGGAAGCCTGGCGTGCTGCGGTTCATGGGGTAGCAGAGAGTCGGACACGACTGAGCGACTGAACTGAACTGATCTGATGAATAAGAATTATATTTTTGCCTATCCAGATGGCCTAGTATCTTTATTTGGTGTGTCACTCATCGTTAATTTCAATAATAATAATTCTATGCAAGAATTTTTAAAAAATGTGTAGTCAAATTTGTCTATACTTTAAGACATTTTAATTTTGCATTATGTTGAAATGACTGCTACTCTAATATTATAAAAAAAACTTCATCTTTAATAATGTTTTTATCAATTAATTTTCCATTTAATTATTTTATCATCCTGTTATTTATATTGTATTTTAAAGACTGATATAGAATTCAAATTTATTATTGTGTTTTTTTCAGGAGTTTGGCAAGGTTTCCTAAATCTATTTATTCAAGGATGAATTGTTTCTTCAGGAATTCTGTTTAAGCATCTGTTTTTGAGTTCTTTCTGCTATTCCATCTACTTTGGAGTCCTTTCTTTCATTCCATTGATATGTCTGTATTTTTATGCATAAGTACCTGATGTTTTGTTTTCTAAAATTATATACATATTGAAATATCTTACAGAGTTTGTCTCTACACATTATTCTTTTTTAAAAGAAACTTCCTGGCAATTCTTGCAAGACTTTTATTCCAATATACCCTATAATTAGCTTGCTCAGTTGCAAACAGAAATCACTTTGATGCTTTGCATTGATACTGCACTAAATTTATGATTCGTTTATCAAAAACTGGTTACGGGAAGTTCATCTATTTCTATTCAAGTATTCTTTTAAGTTCCTCTT
Organism: Neotragus pygmaeus; assembly: GCA_006410875.1. Classification (NCBI taxonomy): domain Eukaryota; kingdom Metazoa; phylum Chordata; class Mammalia; order Artiodactyla; family Bovidae; genus Neotragus; species Neotragus pygmaeus. Next base: position 114,979 of record SJYV01024581.1, on the reverse strand, counting down.
TTCATTTTTATCATCTACTTTTCCTGTTAAGACTTTCCAAAGTAAGTTCATGTTACTCTTACTTTTTAAAAATGGGGGGTTCTTCCATTATGTTTTCTAGATGGTTGTTCTTATACAGGAAATACATATATATATATATATATGCAAAATTATAACTAAACTTATTTTATATTCCATAATAGTTTTTAAGGTTATTCACATATTTATTCAAGGTATAGCTCCAACACTTCAAATCTGTATCTATACAGTTGACTTTCTTCTCCAGTCTAAATGTGTCAAATAAAAGCTCCCCAAAATATGTATCAGTTCAGTTCAGTTGCTCAGTAGTGTCCAACGCTTTGCGGCCCCATGAATTGCAGCATGCCAGGCCTCCCAGTTCATCACCAACTCCCAGAGTTCACCCAAACTCATGTGCATCGAGTCAGTGATGCCATCCAGCCATCTCATCCTCTGTCATCCCCTTCTCTTCCTGCCTCCAATCCCTCCCAGCATCAGGGTCTTTTCCAATGAGTCAGCTCTTTGCATGAGGTGGTCAAAGTATTGAAGTTTCAGCTTCAGTATCAGTCCTTCCAATGAACACTCAGGACTGGTCTCCTTTAGGATAGACTGGTTGGATCTCCTTGCAGTCCAAGGGACTCGAAAGAGTCTTCTCCAATACCATAGTTCAAAAGCTCAATTCTTCGGCTCTCAGCTTTCTTCACAGTCCAACTCTCACATCCATACGTGACCACAGGAAAAACCATAGCCTTGACTAGATGGACCTTTTTTGGCAAAGTAATATCTCTGCTTTTTAATATGCTATAAAAAGCAGATTGGTCATAACTTTCCTTCCAAGGAGTAAGCGTCTTTTAATTTCACGGCTGCAATCACCATTTACAGTGATTTTGGAGCCCCCCAAAATAAAGTCTGACACTGTTTCCACTGTTTATCCATCTATTTCCCATGAAGTGATGGGACCAGATGCCATGATCTTAGTTTTCTGAATGTTGAGCTTTAAGCCAACTTTTTCNTTTTCTTCCAAGGAGTAAGCGTCTTTTAATTTCATGGCTACAGTCACCGTCTGCAGTGATTTTGGAGCCCCCCAAAGTAAAGTCTGACACTGTTTCCACTGTTTCCCCATCTATTTCCCATGAAGTGATGGGACCAGATGCCATGATCTTCGTTTTCTGAATGTTGAGCTTTAAGCCAACGTTTCCACTTTCATCAAGAGGCTTTTTAGTTCTTCTTCACTTTCTGCCATAAGAGTGGTGTCATCTGCATATCTGATGTTATTGATATTTCTCCCGGCAATCTTGATTCCAGCTTGTGTTAAATGTATTGGTACATTAACCTAAAAAGACATAACAAGTTTATAAAACCACAAATTTTAAAACTTAATTAAAGGATGTGAATTATAGCTTGAATAAATTAAGAATTATAACACATTCATTGTCGGGCACATGACAACATAAGATGTCAATTCTCACCAAAGGCAATTCTAATTAAAATTATAATGGGATTTTTTTTGAGGACTTCAATAAAATGACTATGATGAGCAACAAAAATCTCCAGATATCTAATAAATCTATTTGAAATGTATCTGGAAAAAAATTAATTTTTTTAACCAGATTTTAATTTATAGCAATTTGAAACAGGCACAGAAATAAATAATCAGACTAATGAAACAGAGGTGAATACTCAGAAACAGGTCCAAAGTGGAGAAGAGGTGTGTTGCTTAGTGGGTTCTTAGAAAAATGGTTTATTAGATGAAAAAAGTGAAGTTGGGTCCCTGCTTCATATCATATGCTATATATGAACTGCGAAGAGAACAAAGACTAGCCTAAAAGTAACAGGTAAAACTATAGAGCTAAAAGAAAATGTTAGAGTATCTTTGTGACTGCGGTATGTGAGAGAACTTAAACCCTTTCCTAAAAACACAGGCTTTCAGGGATATAAGGATTTGTGTTCAGTGAATTATAGGGTAAAACAAAACTAACATTAGAGTTGCAGGTTGGAAGAAGATATCTGCAGTATTAAAGCCTGAAAGGAGATAAATATGTGAACTATATGAGAAATGCTTGCAAATTCATATATCTGTGTGTGAGTGTATAATGTGTATATTATATGTATATATAATATATACCATATATATGTTTGTGTATATATATACCATATATATATATATGTGGTTTATATAAGGTTATAAGGTTTATATATGTTATATAAACCATATATATGTGTGTGTATATATATAAAAGCAAAGGTTATTACTAAACAATTCATGGAAAGGAATTCCTGAGCAGCTGTTTGGAGAGAGATGTTTATTTAACCTTATAAGTAATTAGAGAAATGCTAATTAAAATATGAGTAACATACTGCTTACCACAGTAACATCTGTGGTAACAGTAACATTTCATATACCACAACTATGTGAGAACACAGTTTTGAAAAATCGGCAGGTAAATCAAAATATCAGTAAAAATTTGGAGTGGTGGGGATACTTCCTAGCTAATGCTGGGAATCTAGACTGCTGCAACCAGTTGCTGAGTGGAATTTCTCTAGCTGCGGTGAGTGGGAGCTACTCTCTCCAGTTGTGATGCTCCAGACTTCTCACTGTGGTGATTTTCTTGTTTGGATCATGGGCTCTGGGGCACCATGGGCTTCGGTAGCTGCAGCACATTGACTCAGTAGTCGCAGCTCCCAGGCTCTAGAGCATAGGTCCAATGGTTGTGGCACACAGACTTAGTTGCTCCATGGCGTTTGGATTCTTCACCACTGAACCACCAGGGAAGCCCCTCTTTTTCTTTATTTACATCATTTTATAGACAGGCAAGGGAAGAAGTGTCCTGTGATAATTCATATGTCACCAAATCTTGTTTTGTCATTTCTGTAATTACTTGAACCTTTATTAGCATTATAGGAGTAAGTATAGAACTTTTTAAAGCATTCAGAACCCTGAAATTTGTTTTTAGGGATAATTACTCTTTATTATATTACCTCTATAAATCCATGGCAGATTCCTATCTTTTATGTCCAATAATGAATAAAATGAATATTTAAGAATCAAACATACCTCCATTCACATTCTTGAACAAAACCTCAATTGGTGAATTACTCTGGAATTTTGCTTATGAAAATATAACCTCTGAAATCTCTGTATTGTGTAAGATCTCCATTTTCTTAGAAGTAACATTGTTTTTTATAGAAGTTATTCAGACTTCTGAGTTTGATCTCTTGAAATGTCTGTGCTTCATCTCTAAAAATATTTAGCAAATTCCATTTGTTTTATGTAGGTAGGATTAAGAAGGAACTGTCTTCTCAAAATTGTGTTGTACATAAATTGTCCAAATTCACATTTTCCTGTAAAGCAGTATTAAGAATGCTAGCTCACAGTCTCTTTGAAACCCGTAATATGACTGACATGTTTGCAACAAGGAATGCTAGAAAAATAATACTCCTACAAGCATACGTAATAGTCTCTAATTCCACAGGTCCCTGTACTTCTGTTAATACATGCACATAGGCTTCCCACAATTGCACTGGTCCATCTGGATTCTGAAACTCTATTTGCACTAAAATATGGTAAAAAATGTTTGACCTACCTTTGATTTTATGAAACAGAGGGATCTAATGGACAGTGGTACAATATTATCCCTCTCCTCCCCTCCAACCAGTTTTCCTTCCTAGACATAGTTATGTGTTCTATATCCCCTACACCCTCAGGACCAAGATTAGAAAGCATGGTAGGAAGCCAAAAAGATTACTTTTAGAGGAACTTTTTTCCAGTTAGCACACCTTGGGCCTTAAGCAGTTTTTCCTACAGATAGTAGCAATCTGGGAGGAGTAAGATGAGAACAGACAGGTTGTTGCTTCAACTGAATAACGGAATGTGTTTTTTTTTGCAAACTCTTCAAATTGTCAACCCACATTCTTTCAGACTGTACTTAATATACCCATATCAGAAATGGAACTTGACACACTTTTCTCTATACGGACCCACACATAATAAATGTCACCCTCTTGCAACTGCTAGAAGAATTAGTGCTTATAGCATTGGACATTCTGTTAAAATCATTAACTTAAGATCATGTTCTGTAGAGGGGAAATTTTATCAGAAAGGCTATAAGGTGTTTTAAGCATGTGATTCCAAAGGAAAGGAAAAGCTAATAAAGAACTTCATAGTATAACCATTGATTTAGCGATTTTACAGGCACAGTTTGGAACTAAAGTGATTTTTTTTTTTTTTAAGAATCTTTAGACACTGGTGGTAAGAGACATATTTCGTATTTATAGAGGTTCGCATGTGGTACTTTTGGCTTTAAAAGTAATTGCGTTTGGCACTGTGGTAGGAAGTCATCTACCGTGATGCTGTCATCTAATACCGGAGTTTCTGATAGCCATGGGCCAGAGTTTGGTTTGGTTTTTTGAGAAGGAGATTGATTATATGTCTATTTAGGTAAGGTCAGTTCTTTATTTTGGCATTCATAGTAAAACTCTCTATTCTGATTCTTAGGTTTTTGTACATAATAGACAAATGGTAAATACCGTGATTCTCCAAACAGAGAAATTCCTGAGAATATAGGTGTTTAAAACCTGAAATCAGTTGACCTTAAAACATTTCAGTGTTTGGAAGGAGAAAAGGATATTGTCTTAATTCCCCCTTTACAAAGAAGTTTTGACTATATTTAAAAATTGTGTTTATTACCTGATATATCAGGGGTGTACAGCTGGTATTCTTTTTGTTCCTATGTCTCAGTATCTCTGCTTTTCTTTAAAGCAAGGTCAGCACATATTTTTTGTAAGGGCCCAGAGAGTAAATACTTTAAGACTACATATGGTTTCTTTTGGGGCTTCTCCAGTGTCTCAGCAGTAAAAATCCACTGCAATGCGGGAGCCGCAGTAGACCTGGGTTTGATCCCAGGGGAAGATCTGGAAGATCCCCTGAATAGGGCACAGCAACCCACTCCAGTGTTCTTGTCTGGAGAATCCCATGGACAGAGGAACCTAGCAGGCTGTAGTCCATAGAGCTGCAAAGAGTCGAACATAACTGAAGCGACTTAGCATGGCGGCATGGCCTCCTTTGCATCTCTCTTAGTTGCACTGTCCTTTTCCCCATTTCTCTCCTGATCTCTGTTTGTTACAACCTTTTGAAACTGTCAAAACCATTGTTACCTTGAGTGGCCTATGAAAATAGATTTGACCCAGTTTTAGTTGAGTCCTCAGTTCTCGACCCAGTTCTATCCCACACGCACTTGTAATTGTTGGCAGTTGGTATGATGGGCTTCTCTTACCCTTTTATGAATATAACTTAAATAGTCTTTTCCAACTTGCAGAATCTGTGAAATGCCTATACACTTGCTTTTGTTCTTTCATTTTAGATACACAGTTTATTAATTGCAGAAAAGTTTGGTTGTGCTTCAATTAAATTTCATAATGCTTAGATTAGAATTATCTAGAGCCAAGCCATCTGGCATGTGAGCTCAAGTGTTAGAAATTCTGAATTTGAATCTCTTTTTTTTTTCCCCCACCACTTATTAGGCTCTTGTGGTCTCAAGCAAGCCACTAAACCACTCCGACTTCCAATTTCCTCTTCATCAAATTTAGGAAATGACACTACTCTGCCAGCCTCTTAAAGCTGCTTAATTTTCTAATTGAAATGTAGATACTGAATATGCTTTGTAAACTGCAAAACATAAAATCATCAGTATGTATCATTCTTTTAAGCTCCATGCTTTTATAATTGTGAATTTCCCCTTATAAACTTTATTATAGGAAAAATATTTTTTCTTAAAAATACTAGCTTAAATGACAGTAGCCAAAAGGACCAAGAAAGTCTTCTCAGTTTAATATCTGGAATATGACTAGTCAAGGCAGCAGTAGCTTTTCATAGTATCAAATGCAGTTTCTAATATAGTACCTTGCACGTACTAGCCACTCAAACATTTGCTAACTTTCTGTAGGACCTTAGTCTGCAAAGGCATCAGATGGTCCTATTTCCCTTTCAGCTGTAAATAATTACGTTTTTATACTTACAATATTAAACTGTGGGCCCTCCTTCTTTCATAGTTGTTGTTAAAGAAATTCTCCACAGATGTTTACTCCATTCCCTCAATGATTCTCCTTTTCTATTTTCCTTCTTCTATGATAGGAGAATGAAAAGAAAAATATTCCCTGAGACTGGACAGGTTTTGTCTAATTAAAAGGGAGTTAATTCCCAGTTTACTTTTTTTCCTTAACCCCCTCCCATCAGTTATTTTCATCTAAAGGCTCTTTAAACCAATTTTCAAATAATAAAAGCTACGCCTTGATTAATGAAAGTTGATCTGGGTGGAAGCAGGTGGGAAGGAGACTCCCTAGAAATCTGAGATGGATATCTCAGATTTATTTGGTTTTGTGTTAAATATACCCTATAGGGAAAGAAACCAAAATAACCTAGTGCAGTAACCCCCAAACCTGGCTTTAGATCAGAATCACTAGAAAAATTATGAAAAACCAAGGATTTCCTGGCCCTTTGGCAGATTTACTGAAGTAGAATCTTTGAGGGGGTCAGGCCTAGGAATCCATAATTTTAAAAAGATACAACCAGGTTTGAAAACCAGTGGAATAGTTACTACTGTGGTCTGTAGAGCAGTAAGAAAGATGTAAGTTTAAACTCTGGCTCTATTATTTATACTTCTTATATGAATTTGAGCAAATTAGCCTCTCACCAATAAAGTAAGATAATAATAAAATTATATTTAATAGACATCTTCAAGGATTAGCATGAGATAATTTAGCATTTAAGTGCTTGGCACATAGCACTTAGTAAATTATCGTTGTATATGACTATCTCACAGTTTTTCTGACAAATACTGTATTCCCTGGGAAAAAAGGTTAAACTGAAGTTAAATTTTGAATATAATCTTATTTGAATAGAAATTTATTTCATGACAATCACAAATTAAATCAGTCATGCCACATGTGACTTTTCCACATCTCATTAATAGAGATATATATTCACTCTGAAGTTTTCTTTTGAAAACTTGATACTTTTTACAGCAGTAATTTGTATATGTTGCTAATAGGCCAAGTGGACAAGTCATGTCTATTTGGTGATATGTCTATTTAGAATTCAACCCAATGCAGTAAAAGAAAAATTGAAAAGAAAGAATGCAAAGTAATTTTGTGTTCACTGCTTGATTTTCATTAGGCTCAACCTGATTTTTTTTTTCCTAAGAGCAAAGACACAACTGAGCCTGGGGATGCTGGTGCATACAAGAATATAATACAAACATGGCAATTTTAGCAAATATTTACTTTTCTTTAAAAATAAGATTTTAAATAGTATACCAGAAAGAAATGATATCAGTATTTTATATGTGCTGAAATAACTATCTGTACAGACTGCTGTACAGATACTGTAACATCCTAAATATTATGAAATTCCTTAAAAATATTTATTCTTTATGTTTGTTTATATGTAAAATAAAAATAAGTCTTACGAAATATAAGAGTGCTTTATCCAGTACTTCTCATATCATGCTAAGTATTGTCTTACTATTTTAAAAGCTGATTTGCCCCATAGTTTGGATGTGTTCTCTGAAACACTGAACAGCTACCACGGTTATGTATTGCTAAGAGTAACCCTTCCCGTAAAGTCTAGGGTAGCCATTTCTGAAGTGACAGTGAACAATGAAAAGTCATCATTTAAAATAGCCAATTATGTTGGTTCTTTGGTTAGAATGAAATTCCCGGTAATAGCCATGTAAATTATAGCATTGTATTGATAACCTGAATTTGGCCAACTTTTGGCCAAATCCCCAAGATGGATTCTTAGAGAGTATTTATTATTAAACATTGAAAGTCACAAATTCATGATGAGTATAATGCCAAAATTTCCATAGGTTTTAGTAATTAATAACACAGTTTTCTAAGAATTCTGATATAAGGATTATTTTGGTGATAAATCATTCATGCATTTCTGTTTTACTGACAGCAGTATGACTGAACCTGGTAATGTATTGATTCATCTTCGGTGGATATTATGACTCCTGAATGATTAACGTAGGGATGATTTTAGCATAAGCAATGGAGAAATTGGGTAGAAATTATTAACAATAGAAGTTTTACTTCTTCAAAATAGTGGCTTTTCAGAATATGAGGCAGTTTTTCATTATTGTGGCCTGCCTTATGTAGCTTTTAAAGTGAGGTGAAGTCACTCAGTAGTGTCCAACTCTTTGCCACCCCATGGACTGTAGCCTACCAGGGTCCTCTGTCCATAGGATTTTCCAGGCAAGAATACTGGAGTGGGTTGCCATTCCCTTCTCCAGGAGATCTTCCCAACCCAGGGATTGACCCGACCTCATGAACTGTAGCCTACCAGGTTCCTCTGTCCATGGGATTTTCCAGGCAAGAGTACTGAAGTGGGTTTCCATTCCCTTCTCCAGGAGATCTTCCTGACCCAGGGACTGAACCCGGGTCTCCTGCCTTGTAGGCAGACACTTTACTGTCTGAGCCACCAGGGAAGTCCCTTTTTTAGGTAGCTTTTAGAGTTTAGTAAACAGCTATTAATATAACCTATTCTAATAGAATTGGTAGACCTGTGAAACCTGGATGCCATATGTTCTTATAAAGTAATGGGTTCTTCTAATTTGTAAGGTTTAGTTTGCTAAAATCTAATAACCTTGTAAAAGATAACATTTTTTGTTTGAATTCTAGTTTGTCTTATCAAATGCTTTCAATCATGGCTTGTAGTTTTCCTGAAAACCTGAAAAGTATTGGCCATTAGTATCATACAGGAAAATAATGAAAACTGTATTCTAGAACATATACGTTGTTTGGGATGTGAGGTATAAACCTCTTAGGGATATGCCTGAGAAGATACCTTAATCATAAGGAGAGTACCATGTGCTGTTCTTTGGCCTTTTAAAGAATGAATGTACATTCAAAAGTGCTCTGGCATGTGAAAGGAGTGTGAGGCAGCCTGAACTACCTAAAAGGCAACAATCATTGCAGTGGTTCCTAGACACTGCTTTTTGAGGAAGTGTTTCATATGAAGGAAAAGACTTGGGAAGAAGAAACATCCATGATTTTCTAAGTGCCTCTCCTGTTTTCATTGCTTTTTAAATAAGAAGAACGCAAACACATATAAGTGACCAAAAGTATAAACGACCACAAGAGAGGAGTCAGGGCTCAGTCTACTTTGTTTTTACAACTTTTATTTATGGTGTGCTTTTGTGTTTACAGTGTTCTCTGAAACAAACCTGTAATCACTTTTTTGGTAATTTCTTTACCAGTCATTATCTCACTTTTATGAAGTGGTTTGCATTAATTTGCATTTATAATCATTCCCTAAAATCATTCTAGAATGATTGAAACCACTTATAAAAAAGAAAATATTGAGAGTATCTATTGGCTTAGGGTGTTACTTATGGTTGCTGAATTTTGCTTTTCATCAAGAGTGTTTTGACATTTACATTTAGAAATATATCATTTTTTTGTAATTAGAATACATATGGAGATAATAGTCTTTATTTATTAATATTAATATTATTTTGAATATTTCTCTTTGAAGCTTAGAAAATTTTGGCATCAAAGGTAGATTTATTGCTCATTATACTAATAATAAGGGCTCTTCCTTCATAGCTCAGTTGGTAAAGAATCTGCCTGAAAGGCAGGAGACCCAGGTTTGATCCCTGAGTCGGAAAGATCCCCTGGAGAAGGAAATGGCAACCCACTCCAGTGTTCTTGCCTGGAGAATCCCATAGACGGAGGAGCCTGGCAGGCTACAGTCAATGGGGTCACAAGAGTCGAACACAACTTAGCGACTCCACCACCACCACCACACCTAAAACTTGTATCATTTGTACCATTTATATCTAAACTAAAATAGTTCTCCAGAACTCTTTACCCTAGAGAAAAAGAGACTGAACTCTAGTCTTTAAATTTATGCTTCTGGATTTTAAGGAAAAAGGAAGGAAGTAAAATTACTCCATCCATGGGATTTTCCGGGCAAGAATACTGGAGTGGGTTGCCATTTCCTTCTCCAGGGGATCTTCCCAACCCAGGGATCGAACCTAGGTCTCCTGCATTGCAGGCAGACGCTTTAACCTCTGAGCCACCAGGGAAGCCCCTAATAAAATTACTATTTTATTTTTAATATTTTATTTCTTGTTATTAAATATATACAGCACAATATTATATAGTGCATATAAATTTAATAATCTATATTTAGAGGGATTGAATATTCCCTCTAATTGTTCCTTAATAGAATAAGTACATTCCTAAAAAATTTGCTCTACAACAACTTTCTATTTATTATATTCCCTGGTGGCTCAGACAGTAAAGTGTCTGCCTTTACTGGGAGACACTAGTTCAATTGAACTGGAGACCCAGGTTCAATGCCTGGGTTGGGAAGATCCTCTGGAGAAGGAAATGGCAACCTACTGCAGTACTCTTGCCTGGAAAATCCCATGGACAGAGGAACCTGGTAGGCTACAGTCCATGGGGTCGCAAAGAGTCGGACACGACTGACTGACTTCACTTTCTCTTTCTTCCCAGAGATTTCCATTATAATATTAAAATTGTAAACCACTTTTTCTAGTTCTGACATTAACTATCATAAAATCACATTTGTTTTTAAACATCTATATTCTTAAAAGCAATAGGTCTCCCATCAAATACTAACAGTTTTGAAACATTAACAGTGCTTTTTCAGTGTACTCAAGACCACAGTTTTTGGCAGATTGTGATTCTCGTCTTTCTTCACAAACTGTTCTCCAGTCATGGACAATCATATGAGCTATCATATGAGCTTTAGTGATTAGGCTATGCTGATTGCTGGTGTGGAACTGCACTGCCACTTCAAATGTTGTCTCCACGTTAACAGTGCTTTTTCATCTTAGCCGTTTTCCTTCTTTAAACTTTACTATCTTTTCCAAAAGTCTTGATTTAGACATCTTTTAACATGTTGATCTTAAAAAATAATTCTGTTTTCATAGAATATCTATTATATATGAATCATAAAAGCATCATTTTACAGGTAGGCATCCTAATAGTCATAAATGTTGTATTGGGCCCCAGAATTCTGTAATCAGTTAGTTTTTGTTCTATAATGTTGAGGCAGTTGACAGGTTCCAAAAATGTGAGGTTTAACAAGTGAATTTACAGTCATTATTCCTAAAGATATGTCCTTATAGTACTACGTGTATGAGATAATTTCTTTGAAACATGATGAACCAAACACATTTGGTAGTTAAGGCTGTCACAATCTAAGCCAGCCTTCTTCCCTGGGTCACATTTTCCCTTATCTCCAAGGACTTTTCTTTGGAATTTTTATCTTTGGCCTCAAGAAACATGGTGTTGATTCAGGTTAACTCAGCACCCAAGCACACCTGGGTGGTAAGCGGTTGGAGAAAGGTTAAGAAATGATGGGGCTGTCATATAAACACTTCTCCAATCCCTCTTTATATGAAAATATATATATCTTTTATTTGTCTTCCTAGTGGTTTCATTGTGACCCACATAATAATGTGTGAAAAAGAGAACATCATTTAGATGATAGAAATAAAACATTCAGAGGCAAAGAGTCGAAATTGCTTAACATTCCCCAACTTTTCTTTGAGCACCATCCTGCGTTAAACCAGATTAATGTAAAATAGCAGAAAAGTAATATTAAATATGAGTATATGTGAATTTTCCTGGCCAGGCATGTTTATTGGCTTCTTGATATAATTCCTGAATTTCAGAATCCAGACCTCGGCATGTACTTTAGATGAATGTTTTTAAAAATTTGAAATACAGATAATATTATTATATACTTGGTTACTGGAAGTTAAAGTTCTGAAATACATCTATGTATAACAGATTCTCTCCAGTTTACTAATTCATCATGTAGGGAGGGATCTTAAGACCTTAAAGAAAGACTTGATCGGAGTTAAACCCTATACTTTCAATCCTTTGGTTCAGAAGAGTAGTTGCATACATATTTTCATGACTTTGTACATTTTGTATTCCCTTTATGGAATTCCTGGCTGCTGACAAGCTCTAGCTTATTCTGTAAAGCTTAGTACAGGTGTCATATCCCCTAAGGCAACTTCCTGACCTTCCCACACTTAATTAAGTTGTTGTTTGCCTCCTTTGCACTCTCATCACTTTATGCACACCTACTGGAGCACTCTTTCTCAGTCACTAGGATCTAAATTTCTTGAGGGCAGAGACCAGGTTCTAATTATCTTTGTTTTTATTTAACCTGTATACAATAGTTTATACTTAGTATATGCTTAGTATGTGATTACTAAATACAAAGTAAATGACCACGTTAGGAATCAGTGACTCAGTGAATCCAGTTATACCTTGAGCTCAGGAACACATGTTCCATCCTTACAAGTATATTTTAGGTGATTATCAATCTGTGACCATTACTGGGTATACAATATCCATACTTACCCATAGGTTAATGGGGTTGCTAAAGAAAAAAATTGTAGATAATTAGGGAACAAAGTTAAAACAAAGCAAGAAGGCAACCCAGATCCTAGGCTAGACTGAAATTGCATTTTATAGTATTAAATCATATTAACAAATGAGCTATTTTATTGAATATTAAATTATATCAACAAATAAGCTATTTCTATTATGAGCAAGGCATTATGCCACAGTTAGTTATGGGTTCTCTGTTATAGAAAAACTTAGGTAGCAAGACATAAGCATGTGAAAAGTGGTTATATGCCTTTGCAGTTTTCAACATTAGTTCAAAATACAAGAGGTCATAAGAGATGCCAAATGATTTTACAGATCAGTTTAAAACCAGGAGAAGAACTACTATATTGATTCCTGGTCATCTTAATGGTATGACAACTAACAAATCACAGGCAGCAGAAGTGCTGTACTGCAAGAATTACTAAAATTTGATATGGATTGTTTCACTAAAGCAGTGGTTTTCAACCAGAGGTGATTCCCTCTGAGAGACATTTGACAGCATCCAGAAACATTTTTGTTTGTGGTCTGTGTGCTGTGCTGTGCTTAGTCACTCAGTCCGTCTGATTCTTTGAGACCCCATGGACTGTAGCCCACCAGGCTCCTCTGTCCATGGGGATTCTCCAGGCAAGAATACTGGAGTGGATTGCCATGCCTTCCTCCAGGCGATCTTCCCAATCCAGGGATCGAACCCAGGTCTCCCTCATTGCAGGCGGATTCTTTACCATCTGAGCCACCAGGGAAGCTGTGTAGAGAGACCAGGGATGGTGCTAAACATTCTATGATGCATAGGATAGTTCTCTCATGACAAAGAATACTATGGACCAAAATGTTAGCATGGCTGCGACTGAGAAACCCTGCTCAGTGGTGCCGTATAAAAACTCTTCTGTATTTTCCTTTCCTTTTACAGGAAATTTTATTCATCTGTAATTATTTCTATTTTGTTCATTGTTTATCATCTGCTCAGTTGTAAGTTTACCACAAGTGAGACCAGGAGCATACCCCCAGGGAACAGACCACACTATAATTCAGTTCCTCATAACTTGTTTCCTAGAAGAGCCTCCTTTTCTTTTTGCTAGAACCCTTCAGATGCCTTTTTTTTTTTTTTTTTTAGGCTTTTCCAGCCCATACTAACACCAGAAGTCTCCATTAACCCCCAACTTATACAGATCATATTCAGACCGAGTTTATAACCACAAGGTAGAAACTTAAATTGTGCTCGCAAATATTAAGATAGACTCTCCAAGGTGGCCATACCCTGAACAAGCTTTCTGCCAGTATTTTTTTCTCTCTAGTTTTTCTCTCACTTTGACAACTGCTTCAGCCTTCATTCCTAATCTCTGCCTTCCCTTTGCCTGCGCTGACTTGTTGCCTGGATTGCTTCTGTGAGTTTGATCTGGGCTAATTTTAATCTTAGCCATTTGCTAAGATGGGTTGAATATTGGAAATGCCCTCTTCCTAGGCAGCAGTCCCAGGATATTGTAACAATACTGTGATTATTCTCTTTTTTCAAAAATGCACACTGGTTTAAATGTTTAAGAGATGGGGAAGAGAAGGTCTTGATGTGCACACCAACGTAATAGCTGAAGTGGTGGCTATATATCTCTGCTTCAGTAATAGCACCCTTGGCATTAATCCACTATCCAAATTAATTCCAGAAAAGTATGTGTCACATTTTGTTTCACCAGTTTTCCATCTCAGCCTTAAAGATGGAGGCAAAAAACAAAGCAGTGTGCTTTATGTATCTAACCTAATTTCATAGTCATGGCCAGATTTCACAGAGATGAATAGAGGACTTTGAGGTATCAGTTTTCTTCTTAGATTTCCATCTTTGCTGTGTATGTTTAATAGAGCCAGCAGAATGAGAAAGGGTCTGAAGGGTACCTCTGTCTTTGCTTCCTCCTCCAGTGAAAGAACTTCCTGTCATAGATAGTGGACAGGGTTAATAATAGCAGTATTCACAGGAATAAAAGAGTAGCTATGCATGAAGGAAATCAGGTGTTACTGTAGGTGTGTTTATCAGAATTCTAACTTCTGTACTATGTAGTAGTGTTTCGAACATTTGTTGTTCATATTTTATAGAATACCTGATTTCATTGTGTAATAAGAATGTTAATATGCCAGTTTATAGATCAACACTGCCTCAGGTTTCAAGATCTGTGGTTACACCTAGGTGTCAACCCTTTCACTTTGACGCTACAGAGGAGCTTCATCTGTCACCCGAAAGCTGTCTGAAAGAATTGTTCAGTCACTCAGTTGCGTCCGACTCTATGCGACCCCATGGACATGCCAGGCCTCCCTGTCCTTCACCATCTCCCAGAGCTTGCTCAAACTCATGTCCATTGAGTTGGTGATGCCATCCAACCATCTCATCCTCTGTCGTCCGCTTTTCCTCCTGCCTTCAATCTTTCTCAGCATTGGAGTCTTTTCCAGTGAGTTGGCTCTTCACATCAGGTGGCCAAAAGATTGGATCTTCAGCTTCAGCATCAGTCCTTCCAATGAATATTCCGAATTGATTTCCTTTAGGATTGACTGGCTTGCACAACAGTTCAAAAGCATCGATTCTTCAGTGTTCAGCTTTCTTTATGGTCCAACTCACAGATCCATACATGACTACTGAAAAAAAAACATAGCTTTGACTAGACAGACCTTTGTCAGATCTTGTCTCAAAGAGTACAGAAGTTGAAAAAATTGCTCCCATGTAAAACTTTGTACGGAGATGTCACTTTCTGCCTATTACTCTAATAAATGCCCTCATCTTGCTATCTAGGAAGCATCTTTCATGGACTGGTAGATATGTATAAACTACATGCAGCTTGACAGGAAAATTCACAAAAGTTAAGATATGGGGATATTTTTTTCAATTAGTCATTTAAAAAGTGAAATTACAATTTGATTCATATAAGTGATATAGACCCTGTCATTAGATATTTCTGTCAAGTATTACCAGCAACACAATGTGTCACTTCTATGAGAAGTGACCTTTGGGTAAAGGAACTGATCATAACCTCCTCAACTCATCCTGGGCTCTTTTTTTCTTTTGGAACTCCCTGGAGGCAGAAAGGTTCCATGGTACCTACTGTACCAGGCAATAAGCTGACAGAAAAGGTTTTGCCCCTAAAGGGGAGCCTGCAGTTGGCTCATGTGACTAAGCCTCTTAATGAATCAGCTCTTCGCATCAGGTGGCCAAAGTATTGGAGTTCCATCTTCAACCTCAGTCCTTCCAATGAACACCCAGGACTGATTTCCTTTAGGATGAACTGGTTGGATCTCCTTGCAGTCCAAGGGACTTCTCAAGAGTCTTCTCCAACACCACAGTTCAAAAGCATCAATTCCTCAGCACTCAGCTTTCTTTATATTCCAACTCTCACATCCATACATGACTACTGGAAAAACCATAGCCTTGACTAGATGGACGTTTGTTGCAAAGTAATGTCTCTGCTTTTTAATATGCTGTCTAGGTTGGTCATAACTTTCCTTCTAAGGAGTATGCGTCTTTTAATTTCATGGCTGCAGTCACCATCTGTAGTGATTTTGAGGGCCCCCCAAAATAAAGTCAGCCACTGTTTCCCTACCTATTTCCCATGAAGTGATGGGACCAGATGCCATGATCTTAGTTTTCTGAATGTTGAGCTTTAAGCCAACTTTTTCACTTTACTCTTTCACTTTCATCAAGACGCTGTTTAGTTCTTCACTTTCTGCCATAAGGGTGGTGTCATCTGCATATCTGAGGTTATTGATATTTCTCCCGGTAACTTGATTCCAGCTTGTGCTTCTTCCAGCCCAGCATTTCTCACAATGTACTCTGCATATAAATTAAACAAGCAGGGTGACAATATGCAGCCTTGACGTACTCCTTTTTTTATTTGGAACCAGTCTGTTGTTCCATGTCCAGTTCTAACTGTTGCCTCTTGCCTTGCATATCGGTTTCCCAAAAGGCAAGTCAGGTGGTCTGGTATTCCCATCGCTTTCAGAATTTTCCACAGCTTATTGTATAATCTACATCATCAAAGGCTTTGGCATAGTCAATAAAGCAGAAATAGGTGTTTTTCTGGAACTCTTGCTTTTTCGATGATCCAGCAGATGTTGGCAATTTGATCTCTGGTTCCTCTGCCTTTTCTAAAACCAGTTTGAACATCTGGAAGTTCACAGTTCACATATTGCTGCTTGGAGAATTTTGAGCATTATTTTACTAGCATGTGAGATGAGTGCAATTGTGCCGTAGTTTGAGCATTCTTTGGCATTGCCTTTCTTTGGGATTGGAATGAAAACTGACCTTTTCCAGTCCTGTGGCCACTGCTGAGTTTTCCAAATTTGCTGGCATATTGAGTGCAGCACTTTCACAGTATCATCTTTCAGGATTTTGAAATGGCTCAACTGGAATTCCATCACCTCCACTAGCTTTGTTCATAGTGATGCTTTCTAAGGCCCACTTGACTTCACATTCCAGGATGTCTGGCTCTAGGTGAGTGAGCACACCATCGTGATTATCTGGGTTGTGAAGATCTCTTTTGTACAGTTCTTCTCTGTATTCTTGCTACCTCTTAATATCTTCTGCTTCTGTCAGGTCCATACCATTTCTGTCCTCTATTGAGCCTATCTTTGCATGAAATGTTCCCTTGGTATCTCTAATTTTCTTGAAGTGATCTCTAGACCTTCCCATTCTGTTCTTTTGCTATATTTCTTCGCATTGATCACTGAGGAAGGCTTTCTCATCTCTCCTTGGTATTGTTTGGAACTCTGCATTCAAATGGGTATATCTTTCTTTTTCTCCTTTGTTTTTTGCTTGTCTTTTAACAGCTATTTGTAAGGCCTCTGCAGACAGCCATTTTGCTNGAAGAGTTGACTCATTGGAAAAGACGTCAATGCTGGGAAGAATTGGGAGAAGGAGGAGAAGGGGATGACAGAGGATGAGATGGCTGGATGGCATCACTAACTCGATGGACATGAATCTGAGTGAACTCCGGGAGTTGGTGATGGACAGGGAAGCCTGGCATGCTGTGATGCATGGGGTCGCAAAGAGTCAGACACGACTGAGTGACTGAACTGAACTGAATTGATGTATATAACATTTTTAAAGGCAAAATTGGACCTAACTGATGGATCTAAAATAATAAAGAAAGAAAACAATAAGTTTTTAAGAACATAAGAAAAAATTTTTGTACCCATTGATTTGAAGTCA
This sequence comes from Neotragus pygmaeus, assembly GCA_006410875.1. Taxonomy (NCBI): domain Eukaryota; kingdom Metazoa; phylum Chordata; class Mammalia; order Artiodactyla; family Bovidae; genus Neotragus; species Neotragus pygmaeus. The sequence goes on along the minus strand of SJYV01024581.1, from coordinate 97,365 downwards.
TCTGACAGAACAGGATCAAATCCTGGCTTTGTCATAATGGACCTTCATCTTTTACAAGCCATGCAACCTCTGTGATACCCAGGAGGCATTATGTATATTGATGATAACATCAATTATTCAAGAGAATGATAAGCTCATAATAGTAATTCAATTAGTACCTCTTATCTTAAAAAAAAAAAAAACTACAGAAATTAAAATTGCTTTCTCTAGGCACTTGGAATTGAGAATATTTGTCAAGAAGAGGGTGGACTAATGCGTCTCTCTACATTCCTGTGTAGGAGTAATTATCCTTCCTTCATTTATCCTGCATCTCCTGTGCTAGGCTCCAGGGATATACACAAAGTTGGTTCTAGCTCTCAGGGACTGTATTTAAGTGAAATAGGATGGGACAAGCTGAATAGTTCCATTTCTTTTTATTTTCAGTCTAATTCAACATCAGGTGACTAAAAACCCCTTGGCCTGCCAAGATCTGAATAATTCAGTCATGAGAACTAGTTAGCAGGATGAGCAGCAGCTAAAAATGTTTTCTCTGATGACTGGGGGTGATTCCTGATGCATAACTGCTATTCCAGAATGTCACCACTCATTTTAGAATGCAGTCATGAGTACAGTCTCTTGGGACAGAGTTTTGCAAATTTTATTCTCCTAAGACCTTCCAAAGCAAAGAAATAGAGGAAAACAATAAAACGGGAAAGACTAGAGATCTCTTCAAGAAAATTAGAGATACCAAGGAGACATTTCATGCAAAGATGGGCTCGATAAAGGACAGAAATGGTATGGACCTAAAAGAAGCAGAAGATATTAAGAAGAGGTGGCAAGAATCCACAGAAGAACTGTACAAAAAAGATCTTCACGACCAAGATAATCAAAATGGTGTGATCACTAATCTAGAGCCAGATATCCTGAAGTGTGAAGTCAAGTGGGCCTTAGAAAGCATCACTACAAACAAAGCTAGTGGAGGTGATGGAATTCCAGTTGAGCTGTTTCAAATCCTGAAAGATGATGCTGTGAAAGTGCTGGACTCAATATACCAGCAAATTTGGAAAACTCAGCAGTGGCCACAGGACTGGAAAAGGTCAGTTTTCATTCCAATCCCAAAGAAAGGCAATGTCAAGAATGCTCAAACAACCGCACAATTGCATTCATCTCACATGTTAGTAAAGTAATGCTCAAAATTCTGTAAGCCAGGCTTCAGCAATACGTGAACTGTGAAACTCCAGATGTTCAAGCCGGTTTTAGAAAAGGCAGAGGAACCAGAGATCAAATTGCCAACATCTGCTGGATCATGGAAAAGCGAGAGAGTTCCAGAAAAACATCTATTTCTGCTTTATTGACTATGCCAAAGCCTTTGACTGTGTGGATCACAATAAACTGTGGAAAATTCTGAAAGAGATGGGAATACCAGACCACCTGACCTGCCTCTTGAGAAACCTGTATGCAGGTCAGGAAGCAACAGTCAGAACTGGACATGGAACAACAGACTGGTTCCAAATAGGAAAAGGAGTATGTCAAGGCTGTATATTGTCACCTGGCTTATTGAACTTCTATACAGAGTACATCATGAGAAATGCTGGACTGGAAGAAACACAACTAGAATCAAGATTTCTGGGAGAGATATCAATAACCTCAGATATGCAGATGACACCACCCTTATGGCAGAAAGTGAAGAGGAGCTAAAAAGCCTCTTGATGAAAGCGAAAGAGAAGAGTGAAAAAGTTGGCTTAAAGCTAAACATTCAGAAAATGAAGATCATGGCATCTGGTCCCATCACTTCATGGGAAACAGATGGGGGAAACAGATGGGGGAAACAGTGGAAACAGTGTCAGACTTTATTTTTGGGGGGCTCCAAAATCACTGCAGATGGTGATTGCAGCCATAAAATTAAAAGACAGTTACTCCTTGGAAGGAGAGTTATGACCAACCTAGATAGTATATTCAAAAGCAGAGACATTACTTTGCTGACTAAGGTCCATCTAGTCAAGGCTATGGTTTTTCCAGTGGTCATGTATGGATGTGAGAGTTGGACTGTGAAGAAGGCTGAGTGCTGAGGAATTGATGCTTTTGAACTGTGGTGTTGGAGAAGACTCTTGAGAGTCCCTTGGACTGCAAGGAGATCCAACCAGTCCATTCTGAAGGAGATAGTCCTGGGATTTCTTTGGAAGGAATGATGCTGAAGCTGAAACTCCAGTACTTTGGCCACCTCATGCGAAGAGTTGACTCACTGGAAAGACTCTGATGCTGGGAGGGATTGGGGGCAAGAGGAGAAGGTGACGACAGAGGCTGGATGGCATCACTGGCTCGATGGACGTGAGTCTGAGTGAACTCTGGGAGTTGGTGATGGACAGGGAGGCTTGGCGTGCTGTCGTCCATGGGCTCGCAAAGAGTATGACATGACTGAGTGACTGTACTGAACTGAAGTGAAGAGCTTCCCCAGGTTTTGACTATACTACTCATCATCTTGTTTAAAAAAATGTTTTCTTTTGGCTAAAATTTTTTTAGCTTAAATATGATACATTTAAAAAGATTATATCACTACCATAAATAAAAAATCATTACCTCTTGCCATTAGTAGATGGTCACCATACAAATACACAGATTGAAATCAAATAATTTTGAAAAAAGTAGCTAAGGACAAGCTCTGGGCCTCTGGGTCACTCTGTCTTTGATAGTGGTGGAGTTCTTGAAGTCGCAGGAGCTCCAAACTGGAACATAGGCCTTGAAGGAATCAGGACTGGAGAAGTGTTCTAAAGGGAGTGACATTCCCTCTATGACTTCCAGTCACTGTGTCCCAGGAATTGGCATCCTACCTCTGGCAAATGCCCTCTTGAAAGGCATATTTCACATTCCAGAAGTTTTAAAGGAAGTTTTTTTTAGAGCTGACAGGTGTCAGGCACTGTGATAAATGCTCAACATACTTTATCTCATTTAATTTTCACAACTACCAATTTCATAAGTTCTATTATCCAAATGTTACAAGTAGGTAATCTAGTTTCAGAGATGTTAATTATTTGCCCAGTTGGACTCCATGACAGCCTGACTCCAAAGCTTGGCCTCTTGGCCACTGTATGCCTCTCTGTAGTGAACTGACTTCTTTCTCACCCAAACTCAGATATACATGTAGGTCAAGCAAGTATCCCTCCCATGTGAGCATTTCCTTTTTTTTTTTTATCAATAAAATAGCCATATATACAGAAAGTCATTTTAATAGAATAATGTACAACATAAAAGATACCATTACTTATTAGTAGATCTACTTAGAAACATTCTTAATAAGTGATAGAGTAGACAACCACAGTTTCCAACTGATAATCATAAAAATTTAGAGAGTTATGCTACTTTTGAGGTCCTTAGAGATGAACAAAGTAGTAGGAAGTGAAATATCAACAATGAAATGCTAGAAAAAATGTCTTTCATAAAGGCCATTAGGGTATTTGAAGTCATCAAAGCTGTAATACAGATGTGATTAAAATATACTGTAAAATGCCTGCAATAGAGTAGTTTAAGAATGCAGGGCTAATAATTTGCATCTGCCTAATACTTTGCATTCTCAAAGGAATTTTCAAACCCCTACTAATTGACTCTTAGAAAATTCTTCTAACGTATCATTTACTTTGACTCAATGAGAAATGTAAACAATGATCATTTAAGCTGTTTAATCAAGGTTATCCTGCAAATACTGCGTGAGGAGAAGCAGAGAGTGTTCTTGCTTGTATATCTATCTGTTTTATGTCAGAAGGCTGTAGGAAAAGGAGAGAAGGAACCAGAGCTGAAAGCAGTGTTCATATGTTGTGGTGGACACAGTCATGGTTCCCTAAGATTGTTGTTTTTTAGTTGCTCAGTCATGTTCAACTATTTTGAGACCCAGTGGACTGTAGCCCACCAGGAATCCCTCTGTCCATGGGATTTACCAAGTGAGAGTAGCCATTTCCTTCTCCAGATGGTCTTCCCAACACAGGGATTCAACCTACGTCTCCTGAATTGACAGGCAGAATCTTTACCACTGAGCTCTCCAAAGATATCTACATCCTAATCTCTGCACCTGAGAATATGTTCAGTTCAGTTCAGTGGGTTAGTCATGTCTGACTCTTTGCAACCCCTTGGACTGCAGCATGCCAGTCTTACTGGTCCATCACTGGTTCAAATTCATGTACATTTGAGTCAGTGATGTCATCTGTCTTCCCTTTCTCCTCCTCTTCCTTCTACGACAAAGAAAAGGGTTAAAGGTTACAGATGAAATTAAGATTGCTAAACAGTTTACCTTGAGATGGGGAGAGTATCATGGATTATCCAGGTAGATCCAATATATGTGAAAGAGAGAGGCAGCATTCTCATGCTGCTGGAGACATGTTTGCATGAGAAGGACTCAGCCCGATGTTGCTGGCTTGAAGATGCGGGAATGGGGTGTGAGCCAAGAACTGTAGAGGGCTTCAAGAAGCTGGAAAAATGCAAGCAATGAATTCTTCCTTAAGGCTTCCAGAAGGAGCATGGTCCTGTTTATGTCTTAACTTTAGCCTAGTGAGACTCATTTCACACTTATAACTTCCAGTACTGTAAGACAATAAATTTCTGTGGCTTTTAAGTCACTGTTTGCAGTAACTTTTTATAGCAACAATAGAATAGCAGTACAGACTTCTAAACATGTATGGACTCAACAGGAGCAAAGAATAACATGAATGTGGCAAATAAGACCCCATCCTTCAAAAATTCATACACCATCAGCCTAGTTAAAACACTGGATGTAACCACAGGAAGAAAACAACCATCGTAAATATGATATCATGGTTATCCTTAAGTAGACATCGTTGGTAATATATATACTTACTCACTATTGGAACATCTCTCTGGAATTCATTGTTGTTTTAATAGCAACACCAAAAAAGAAAGTCCCATTATTGTTTGACCGTATTTTGACCGTTGGTTTTGCCAGCTTAATAATCCTTGTCATTAATGCTACCTGCTGCTGCTGCGATTATAATTTTTAATAGTAGAGATGTGTGAACTTTTGCAAGCTGTTTACTTTCTTACTGCCTCATCACCACAACTGCAAAATAGGATAAGAACATTTCTTCACAGGGGTGCTATGAGGTTAAAAGGGATTAGCACTATCAAACTCCAGAATAGTCGTTTGCACATATTAGGCACTCGCTACATCTTTGTAGCCTTAATTATAATTATTATCATCATTGTCATCATCACTACCATACACATCAATGACTGCTGGAAGCCAGGCCTGAACCCAGCACACAGGCTTAGTATTTTATCCTTAGGAATTTGGGTTCCGTTTCTGCACATTTTCAGGTAAAGAAACAGAAATAACCAAGATACAACCTAACCAGGTTGAAGAACTTCAAAAAGATGGAGTGAGGACTCTTCCTGAAATATTTGTCTAAAATTCTGCTAAGCCTGGTGCTAGATGCCTTCTACTTTCATTACTTAAAGCTTGATTCCGTCCTAACCATTCAGAGGACAACGGTATTCTGAAAGACAACTGATTTAGATATGAACTCCCTGGAAAAGTTCATTAGTATTATTTTATGTACCCACTTTGTTTTAATATCTGAGAACGTGAACTATTTTTTAACCCTGAAAGGGAATTATTTTGAGGNCGTCCTAACCATTCAGAGGACAACGGTATTCTGAAAGACAACTGATTTAGATATGAACTCCCTGGAAAAGTTCATTAGTATTATTTTATGTACCCACTTTGTTTTAATATCTGAGAACGTGAACTATTTTTTAACCCTGAAAGGGAATTATTTTGAGGCCATTTTCTCCTACTGGTAAAAATTGGATTGACATCAGGTTAGTTTGCCATGAAAGGAATGATATGGGATTGTTTTTAGGTGTGTTTTCTTATAAAATGTAGAATATTTAAAAAATATAGGATAGTGTAAGAAGAAAGTCACAGTGTATCATAGCCCTTCACTAAAAAGTATTGATAATATTTGTCTGGAATTGTGAGTTTGTGTGTACATTCGTAAAGCAGTTCACATTTTAATACATGGTTTCGTATGTTCACTGTGGTTTGCCTATTAATTCATGGTACATTTTTAGATTTTTTAACATGAAACAGGGATTTTGTAAAATTTATATATTTTAGATGTGTAAGTTCAGTTCTGCATTTTGTTATATTTATAGATTTATTGACATTTTATTCCCAAGATTGTATTTGTAATTAACCCTAGGATAAACAAGACTATCAAACCACAGGTCTTAAGGAGATACTAAAATAAACTACCATGTGTTAAGATAATTTGTAAAAATGCATTCCATTTTTCTAGTATTTAAGTACCTTTATGGGTAAGAATTGTGCTCCATAATCTTTATATTTTCTAAAGTCTGAATAATTGTTTTTTATGATAATCATTACATGATTTTCAAGTAAACATATGAAAAATATAAATGATAGGGAATTGACATTGAGGTATTTTTAATCAACATTATGATAATTATGGACAGTTGTGATAAATTATCATGTTGAATTTCAAAACATCCAATCTGAACATTGAAGTGATGAGTGAAAACTAGGAAATGTTAGAGTAGTGAGGATCAGGTTGATATAAAGGTAAGGCCAATGGCCTCTTAAATATGACTGTTCAGAAGTATTGAGAATTTCCAGTAAATGAAGATACTGTCCATCTCTGTCTGTATTTTCAAGTATCTGTTGCTGATTTTCAACTTTGCTAACAATTTTAAGTTACATCAAGATGTAGGAATGCCTCAAGTTCAAGTAGTAAAATTTTTAAATACTAATAGTGTGTTACTTGTACATGCTTAGAGAAAAAATATAAGGGAAAATTCAGTGTTTGGATAGCTATCCCTTTCCAACATACTTAAGTATAAGTAATTGAGCAATTAGAGTAAAAAATAAAATAGATTGCTACAATTGCTTAAGATTAAGTATAAAACATTTATTTTCATACATTCTTGATAACAGCTCTGTCTTTAACACTTTTATATGATATAGAGCTTCAGTTTTTAATGGACAGTATCCTGCACACTTTCATAAGAGAGAAGAAATACAAAACAATTGTAATAATTCTTTCTGGTTCTTCACATTCTGAAGTCATCTACTTTTTCTAGACGTTCATTTTATAAGAATTTGTAAATAGACTTTATAAACTTCCAAATGTAAGATATTAATTAATGTAGCCCCATCAGGATTCCCATTGCTTTATTATTCTAGTTTAGTAAAAAGATTAGAATTTAGTCTTGTACAAAATATTCAGTTAGTTCAGTTGCTCAGTCATGTCCGACTCTTTGTCACCCGATGGACTGCAGCGTGCCAAGCTTCCCTGTCCATCAACAGCTCCCAGAGCTTGCTAAAACACATATCCATCCAGTTGGTGATGCCATCCAACCATTTCATCCTCTGCTGTCCCCTTCTCTTCCTGCCTTCAATTTTTCCCAGCATCACGGTCTTTTCCAAGGAGTCAGTTCTTCTCATCAGGTGGCCAAAGTATTGGAGCTTCAGCTTCAGCATCAGTCCTTCAAATAACTATTCAGGAATGATTTACTTTAGGGTTAACTGGTTGGATCTTCTTATAGTCCAAGGGGCTCTCAAGAGTCTTCCCCAACACCACAGTTCAAAAGCATCAATTCTTTGGAGTTCAGCGTTCTTTATGGTCCAACTCACATATCCATACATGACTACTGGAAAAACCGTAACTTTGACTAGGTGGACCTTTGTCAGTAAAGTAATGTCCCTGCTTTTTAATATGCTCTTAGGTTTGCCATAGCATGTCTTCCAAGGAGCAAGAGTCTTTTAATTTCATGGCTGCAGTCACCATCTGCAGTGATTTTTCAGTCCAAGAAAATAAAGTCTGCCACTGTTTCCATTGTTTCCCCATCTATTTCCCATGAAGTGATGGGACCGGATGCTATGATCTTTGTTTTNCAAGAGTCTTTTAATTTCATGGCTGCAGTCACCATCTGCAGTGATTTTTCAGTCCAAGAAAATAAAGTCTGCCACTGTTTCCATTGTTTCCCCATCTATTTCCCATGAAGTGATGGGACCGGATGCTATGATCTTTGTTTTTTGAATGTTGAATTTTAAGCCTGTTTTTTCACTGTCCTCTTTCACCCTCATCAAGAGGCTTTTCAGTTCCTCTTTGCTTTCTGCCATAAGGGTGGTGTCGTCTGCATATCTGAGGTTACTGATGTTTCTCCTGGCAATCTTGATTCCAGCTTGTACCTCATCCAGCCCAGCATTTCTCATGATGTACTTTGCATATAAGTTAAATAAGCAGGGTGACAACATACAGCCTTGACATACTTCTTTCCCAATCTGAAACCAGTCCGTTGTTCCATGTCCAATTCTAACTGTTGCTTCTTGTCCTGCATAAAGATTTCCCAGGAGGCAGGTAAGGTGATCTGGTATTCCTGTCTTTTTAAGAATTTTCCACAGTTTGTTGTGATCCACACAATAAAAGGCTTTGCCATAGTCAATAAAACAGAAATAGATGTTTTTTTGGAACTCTCTTGCTTTTTCCATGATCCAGCAGATGTTGGCAATTTGATCTCCAGTTCCTCTGCCTTTTCTAAATCCAACTTGAACATCTTGAAGTTCACGGTTCATCTACTGTTGAAGCTTGGCTTGGAGAATTTTGAGCATTACTTTGCTAGCGTGTGAGATGAGTGCAATTGTGCAGTAGTTTGAGCATTCTCTGGCATTTCTTTTCTTTGGGATTGGAATGAAAATGGACCTTTTCCAGTCCTGTGGCCACTGCTGAGTTTTCCAAATTTGCTGGCATATTGAGTGCAGCACTTTCACAGCATCANTGTGCAGTAGTTTGAGCATTCTCTGGCATTTCTTTTCTTTGGGATTGGAATGAAAATGGACCTTTTCCAGTCCTGTGGCCACTGCTGAGTTTTCCAAATTTGCTGGCATATTGAGTGCAGCACTTTCACAGCATCACCTTTTAGGACTTGAAATAACTCACCTGGAATTTCATTACTTCCACTAGCTTTTCTTGTAGTGATGCTTCCTAAGACCCACTTGACTTCACATTCCAGGATGTCTGACTCTAGGTGAGTGATCCCAACATCATGGTTATCTGGGTCATGAAGATCTTTTTTGTATAGTTCTTCTTCTTGTCACCTCTTCTTAATATCTTCTCCTTCTGTTATGCCCATGACATTTCTGTCCTTTTTTGTGCCAATCTTTGCATGAAATACTCCCTTGGTGTCTCTGATTTTCTTGAAGAGATCTCATCTTTCCCATTCTATTGTTTTTTTCTATTTCTTTGCATTGGTCATTGAGGAAGGCTTTCTTATCCCTACTTGCTTTTCTTTGAAACTCTGCATTCAGATGGGCATATATTTCCTTTTCTTCTTCACCTTCGGTGTCTCTTCTTTTTCAGCTATTTGTAAGGCCTCCTCAGACAACCATTTCACCTTTTTGCAATTCATTTCTTTTTCTGAAGTTTTCAAACTTGAGTGAAGTGAAAAAGTACCCCAGTGTTTAGTTATCTGATGGGTGATTCTTTCCTAGGTACTGACTCTAGGAAATTCTAATTTTTTCAAGCTACCAAAGTGATTCTGAGGCCAGTGGGCCCTTGATTACATGATAATAAAAGAACAAAGTCACAGTGGGGCCATGAAGCTGACCTCAAGTGTTAATGGAATTGAGAAGTTTTATAGAGACACCTAGTGTTTTAATCACTTGCCGTTGTGTGATCTCTATACAGAAGAGAGGCCTCAGGTTGCTCCTACAAGTGGTAGGAGAAACACTGCTAGGTCTGCTATTTCCCTTCTGGTGAAGAATAGCTACAAAACATCAGGAAAGGGTGGAGGGTTACATGCTTGCTGGTATTGCTTTCAACGAATGGGCAGAAATTCATGCTCTTCTTTGTTTTAGTATGTACATACATCTTCTAGTATATTGCCATTTCTAAGATATTTTACAATGCCCACGGAAGAATGTGAATCTTCTAAAGGTGCGTTCTTAGTTATATTCATATATTGTGACCTCATATGTAATTCTGCACATAAGAAAACCGTTGAAAGATGTTAGTGTCTAAGTGATAATCAAACTCTTGCTGATATAATTAAATTGTGTGATTCCACTAAAAACTGAGGACATGGAGTATATTTATTGTGTCTTTGGTTTACATACTTTAGTAATAGCTTTCATTTTCACAAAAGGAATTTAGGAAGAAAAATATAAACTGTTTGGTCATTGTTCTCAATCCATGGTTAGCCATGCTCTCCTTTTTTCTCTACCATTGCCACCATCTTGTTTTTTGAGAAAAGAGGAGGACAGTTAGATTTGCTAGTGAAACGGAAGTTAATTCTCTTTTTAATCTGGTCAACTGATCATGCGCTTTCTGTTCACTGGAAAGCCCAAGAAGGGGACTGCGGTTTTATTTCATTTTCTCAGTAATAGTGCCTGCAGGGTGCTTTGATACCCAAACCAGAGTTGGCAGTAGGTGATGTGAACTTAACCCCATCTCTGGGACTTACTATTGGTGTGACCTTGAGCAATTCTCTCAAGCTTTCTAACTTGTGTCTTCTCAAGCTTAAAATTTTGTTTTTGACTAATATTGAATTAAAATATTTTTCTTAAAACTGTAACCCTGTGAATAGTAAAAAAAAACCAAAACCCTCATAATATTCATATGAATGCATTTCTTAAAAGTATATTATTACTTTGAAATTTGTCACATTTACAATCAGGTATTAAGTTGGTACCTAATTAGACACAAGGCTCCACTGTAGCTGAATTGAAGATACCTTGGCTTGGTCAATGAATTCTTTCCTGCTCAGATTCAAGCAAGATGAGCTTTGATTCAGCTGTTTAAATGGGAATGGAGAAGGAAGACTCATGCTGTATAAGTAGCTTCTCCCCTAAGGGAGGGGAAGAGGGGTATTTTAAGGGGTAGAAGGCAGACAGGTCATCAGGGCTTTAGGAAAAGCATGGAAATTTCCTGGGGTAGCTGGGGGCAGCCGGGCATGCATAGGCTTCCAGGTTCCTTTGCACAGGCAGACATGGTGCTCAGGAGAGCACAAAACCCACTTTGGGCAGAGATCGTAACATGGTAATGAAGCAGAGGTAACTTTAGGTCATCTCGAGCTTTCACATGCGTGGGCACGTCCTGTGTTCATCAGAGTTGGTTTGCAGTGGTTGACTGCTGTCTATCTCTCAGAGCATAGATCTCTCAAAATGCAGCTGCAGAGCATCTTTGCCAGACACCAGGTAGTTTTGAAACAAACACAGAGGTAAATCAGGGCAAGTGTCCTTCAGTTCTCAGGAGTTGGTATGGAAACACAGAGATAAATCAAGGCAGGGAAAGCGGTGATTTGAACCTAATTTGCCCGCTGTCTTGAATCTAGCCAGTTCAGTCTGGTTTTGTCACTGATCTTTGTGGCATCCATTGGTAAAACACATCTATTCTATATGGCTAAAGACAGTTTCTGTGCCCGGGGCCTGAGCTACATAGCATTAGTGACAAAGCCATTTTTCAGTAAAAACCTCAGGGACTTGTACTGAGGATGGAGGTGGGGATGGAACAGTAACTATCCTTCATCCACCCATAAGTTAAGTAGTTGAGATATAGGAGAAAGAATAAAGCGGAGGGAAAATCAGATATTGTCTTTATTATTCATAAAGTTAGCATTGGCTAATGTAGTGTCTAACTTGCTTTTAGATAAGCCACAAAGAATATAAGGGCATCACTGCATGGAAGAAAGTAACTTATAGGCACATGTTCCCAGATATATTTCCTTAATTAGTAACCTAGTCTAGGTTAATGAAATGAGCATATTATTTTCTTTTTCTTCTTTTACTTGAAGTAGATCCATAGTTTAAGCCTTTTCTTCAAAGTAAAGTGGACAATTAAATACTGCCCAAAGTTCTACCAACTGGGAAAATTTCCATTCCCCATTCTCTTCTGGGAACAACAATGAGTGGGCTGAGATGCAGCGATCACTCACCTTGGACTAGTGCCAATATATTTTCAGACACAAGTCATGTAGTAATTTGTTTTATCTTACTTACTATATTGGTGGTGGTGATGGAGATGGGGTTGAACAGTTCCAGAGACTTATATTTTTCACTTCCTAAATAATGTCCTCAATCTCTGTAAGGATTCTGCCATTTGCTGCGTATAGGTATTGCCCACATACATCCCTGGCTTAAAAAAAAAAAATTCCACAGGATAGCTCTGTAGGTCCACTGAAACTGTTATTAGATATATCCCCAACCAAAATGTTATTTATTATTACATCTGACTTCCTTAAGTTCTATTTTACCAGTGTACTCTTGTGGCATTTGGGCTCCATAAAAATGATGGTACACATGGCTGCAAGTCTCTGGGGGAATGCTTTGGAAAAGAATTCTTGTGTTGAAAGCATAGAATACTCTTTCTCAAAGAAATCTGGGCTTCCCTAAGTCAAAAGTGTCTGAGACTGTAAACCAGATAGGAGGTTGTGAATCTCCACTATTGCAGCTTAGGTCAGTTTCTGCACCAAACCTAGAGTTGTTTTGTTTAAAAAGGTGAAACTGAAGCTTCATAGGTTGTGCATATATTTCATTCCTAAGGACCTTCAGATCAATTAGTTTCCATAACAGATCCCTGCAGTAATCAAAACACTGATTACTTAAATTGCCAGTAATGATGAAGTGTTGCCATTTATTCTCTACCAGTCCAGACTTCATTATTCCCCCACTGACATCAAAAACTTCAGGTCAGCAGGCCAGTTGTCATCATTGTCTCTGGGCCACAGAGGACAGACATCACAGAGCTTTTCATGAGTGAATGTTTTAATGCTCACTGGAGGAAATGTCAGAATACTCTAGAGCAAGGGTCAGCGCACTACAGCCAACAAGCAGAATCCAGCTGGTGGGCTGTCTGTGTACAGCCTGTAAGGTAAGAAGTTTTTACATTGTAAAGGGCTATAAGAAAGAAAAAGTAAAGCAGGGGGAGTAAAAGAAGGAAGGGAGGGAGGGAGAAAGAAAGAGAGACGAAGAAAAAGGTAAGAGAGGAAGAAAAGAAAAAAAGGAACAAAGAACAATAATGAATATATTGTATGTGGCCCACACAGCCTAGAGTATTATCTAGCCCTTTACCAAAAAAAAAAAAAAAGGCAAAAAACCTTTCATGCTGACCTCTTCTCTCCATCAGAGTAGGCAAATTTCTAGCATTGTAGTCACATTGATTGTAAGCCACCATGGAGTCCAAGCTTTGATTATACCTCATGCTGCTGCTGCTGCTAAGTCGCTTCAGTCATGTCCGACTCTGTGCGACCCCAGAGACGGCAGCGCACTAGGCTCCCTGGTCCCTGGGATTCTCCAGGCAAGAACACCAGAGTGGGTTGCCATTTCCTTCTCCAATGCATGAAAGTGAACAGTGAAAGTGAAGTCACTCAGTCGTGTCCAACTCTTAGCGACCTCATGGACTGCAGCCCACCAGGCTGCTCCGCCCATGGGATTTTCCAGGCAAGAGTACTGGAGTGGGGTGCCATCATAATTGGCTGCAAATGCCACTCAGGTACTTGAGATAACACATCACATTCTGCCTCCTATGTGAGTGTAAGTATTTTGATGAATTCAGTTGGATTTAACCCTCTATTTTGCCCTCCTTGGTCTAATAACTTTTAAAATCCATTCCATAATACTTTCCAGGCTCATGCTGATATATATTGGCAAGGTCCTATAATAATTTGTATGTTTGAAATAGTTTCTCTAGAATATTCCTTTCACTTATGGGATCTAACTTTAGTTATTGGTATTAGAGGCAGTCAGTGGGGGATGTTGGCATGGATACTGAGAAAAGTTGACATCACTGATGGGGCAGTTGCCTCAAAAGCTCTTGAAAACTTTTAATTTGACTCAATTTAATTTTTATTTACTTGTTCTTACAAGGAGCACAGATTCCCTTGGTTAAAAAAGATGCAGGGATATTTGGGAGCTAAAATTTTTAGCCTCATCTCTGCCCTAGTCTTTCTAGATCTCAAGTCTTAGGATTCCACAACTTTCTAAATAGTACTTTTGTATTAGTTTATGATTCTTGGAGGATTTTGCCTACTACTGGAATTGTAGCTCTGTCTTTGTGTGAATGCTTGCTCTCTAGAACAGAGAAGTCATAATACCAACCTGCTCCATCTCTGTAATCCCTGTTGCCACCATAGACATTTGATCTCCCAAAACTTTCTCCTCCACTGACAATCCATCCCATTATACTACTATGCCATTATGGTGCTCCTGTGTACCCTACATTGCCAGTGTGCTATTTTCCCTTAATGAGAGGTCGCTTGTGTTCTCCACAATTATTGAGATCAACCCAATTCTAAAATCCATTTTATAGAGTCTATTTCCTGGACCACCCCTGATTTTATTTTACAGGACCATCATACCTGTATTTATTAGGATCCCAGCAAGAAACTGATGCCACTGTCAAATAATTCAACTGAAAAAATGTATTATGATGTGCGGGATGAAGAACCCAAAGAGGGTTAGTGAACCGTTTGAAGACTAAGAACAAATCTTTTACTAGGCCAGTGAGGGAAGTGGAGAAAAGATGGTTGCAAGAGATGCATGAAAATTGAAACCATAGAAGAATCATAGAAGAAAAAACAGTTCTGCCAAAATTAGAATGGGGGAGTAAGTGACAGGATCAATAAATAACCCTATCGTTCCTTTCTTTCCCCTTCTGGTGTTCCATTGGAGTGGGCTTGGAGGACCTGGGTGATGAAATCCATAGGGAAGGACTCAGTCCTCAGAGATCACAAAAAATATTCAGGTTCTAAGGAACTCATTTTTAAGTGTGAGTTGGAGAAATGAGAAACACCGAAGATATTGTATGAGCTGATACTACTCCCATATTTAATTGATTCTGATAATGTGTTTTGTTTTAGGTGAGTCAAATTCTCTGGAATCAGAATTCATCTTAAAAATTGCAGTATATCATATTTTATTTAATCACAGTATTCTTTTCTTAAAGGAATATCAAATAATGGGCTGTTTCTTGGTTGATGTTGTCCAGTTCAGTAATCTATAGAGTAATGGCAATAAAAGAAGGGAAGGGATATGGACATTGCAGAAATAGAATTCCATCAATTTTTACTGAGTCAGTTTGAAACATTTTAAAACCTCACAGATCTAGTACCTGTTATGTTTATAATTTTAAATAAACTATTAGCAATTTGCATTAGCAATAAAGAGTGATAGAGATGGGAGTTGAATGAGATTTCAGTTTATATATGAGGGGATAGGAGGTCTTTGCAAAATAATCCTGTAACAATTAACACCATGCTTTCCTTACAAAAAAATTTCTCTTTCAAGGTTGCTCTGTGAAGCATAAAAGCATTTATTTGCATCTTAAAAGGAAAAAGAAAGGGGATGGTTCTGCATTTTATGGTGGTAGCTGTTCCTCCCCATGCTGAAAAGCATTATCTTAAAGTGATGTATTGGTACCTTGCTGTATTTGAAAAGAAAAACTAAATTAACAACTATGTTTATAGAGATTTCTCCTGAAGAAGATGCTAAGAAATGGGCATGAGAGCAAGTAATTTAAAGATTAGCCCATGAAGCACTAGTAAGAGAATTGAGAATGTGAGACAAGAAAGAGTGAAGTCGCTCAGTCGTGTCTGACTCTGTGAGCCAGCCCACCAGCCCTCTGTGCTCTAACTCCCCAGCACTTCCAAGCTGCTAAGTAGGAGAAACTCTCTCAGATGCAGAGGAAGTCTTCAGAGGCACAGTAGAGGTTGGAAGTGTGGTTAACAACTGAAAATCAAGCTGAATCTCCTGGGCAGGAAGGTTGTGGGATGCTACACAGAAATACACAGAAAATGCTTGGTACTTTTGAAAGTAAAAGTGAAGTTGCTCAGTCGTGTCTGACTCTTTGCGACCCCATTGACGGTAGCCTACCAGACTCTGGGGTCCATGGGATTTTCCAGGCAAGAATACTGGAGTGGGCTGCCATTTCCTTCTCCAGGGGATCTTTCTAACCCAGGGATTGAACCCAGGTCTCCTACACTACAGACAGACGCTTTACCGTCTGAGCCACTAGGGAAGCTTTAGGCCACTATTAATAAGTGAAATTAACCAACTTTTGTGGAGGAGAAATATGAGTGATAGTGTATTTTGCTACCCTACTGCCTTTGGAAAATCCTTAGTTTTGTTCCCGGTTGTATTAGAGTACAAATTAGAGTATAAGACCAATTCAGTTACCTATATAATTTAAATAATGATATACATTTGTGTATGATTAGATCAAGATTAATGTTCATTTTATCTCTAACAAGTGCATGATGGCTCTAAGTTATTTCTTTGTATATTTTTGTTTTCTTCTGCACTTTGGTTACCAGTTAGAAAACTATAATATTGAAAAGATGTATCATTCAGTCTTTCTCCATTATACACAAACATGGGTAAGAGATGAGATCTTACTCAAAAAGAGGAAAATCTGCCATTTGAAGCTGTGCATATATAAGAGGAAATATTTAGATTCATGATGAGTCTCTTCCTTTTGGCAATATGTAGTCTAATTTAATATCATAGCAAAAGCAATTATCAATATCAATTATTTGTACAAATTTTCTTCAGACTTAAAGATGTGTTCAGTATTTTGTAAGAGAAATAAAAAAGACATCATTATGGAATCTTAAGGAACACTTTATAATAAATTTAAGTCTACTTTGTTCCTCCCATTGTAGTATAAGCTGGCATTTACTTTAGATTGCTAGACCTGAGATTTACATTTTAAATAATTTATTTGCAGACCATAATTGCTTCTTCAGTAGCAATTTCCCTTTATCTTGATGACACTTTACAGGAATGAACATCCTGTGTTTCTATATTTCAGGTTCATCCTTTATACTTTCATTTCACAGCCTATAAAATTTGGCCAACATTAATAACAATAACTCTCTTTAAATGGGCAGAATAATGATTTAGGTTTGATATAGTTCAAGTGCATAAAACGAAGTTCATTTCAAGGCTAGTAGGCTCCTCTTGAGAAATCATAGAGAACTGTTGTTGAGTCTGCAATTCAGTTGTTAGTCAAGGATAGGCTTTTTTTTAGAATAAGGAAAAGAAAGTCATGGCTGTAAAAGGCCTTTTTATTAACTTTTGTATTTTGACTCAACCCAATTTTATACAAAAAGATTGGAAGGTAACTTAAAGACCATTTACTATCTTCCAACCATGACAAGTTAATCAATGTGATCATCAGTAAAACAAAAATAACAAGGCCAACTCCATACAGTTTTATGAATAGTAAATGAAGTAATGCATGTTAAATGCTTAGAAACATAACTGGTTCATGAAACATCTCAATAAATAATACTTGATAAAATTACAGAGTAAAAAGCCTAAAATAATGAAATCCATAGGAAAGAGAGAGATTTAATGCTATTCTTAGTTTCGGAAAATTGGCAACCAGAGGTTACTAAGTATAAGTCAAATATAAATTTTAAAGGCAAGCACAATTTTAGCTTAAGAAAAAAATGGCCTCTAAGTGTTGAGAGAAACTTCCTGTCTAATTTCCTTGGTAAGTTTTGAAAGATAGGTTATGATTGTCTCTATAATTGATTTTCTATGGTTATCTCCCTATGGTAGTGTGATATCCAACCATATAATGCAGCAGTATTCATTCTGTGCTTTAATACCTCCTTATAGCTTGATCTATAACTTCAGTGATTTAAGTTTTAGTCAGGAGGGAAGTTATGTACATTCTTCACAGACATCCATACTCCTGTAGTGTTGGTTTATTTCCTCTTTTTTCCTTGATAGGAAACCAGGCTCCCAGTGAATTTCACATACTTTCCATATTTGATTTTAACTCATAATCTGCTTAATAGAGACTAATCTAGCTCATCGCACTACAGAGAATCTATTTTAACCTTTTAAATAATATTAATGTGTCCTCTGCTATTAAAGGTTAAAAGTGAAGACTGTAGCGTCAGACCGCCTGTGCTGGAATCCTAATTCCAAAATCGAATTTAGTTTTCTCATCTGTAAAATAAGATAAGAATAATAATAGAGTAAATAGGGTAAGTTAATAGGGTAAATTTAGAAGATTAAGTGAAATAACATATGTAAAAGAGCAAGAGTCCTGGTTTATATTAAATGCTTGATAATTTGGTATTAGTTTTATTTTTACTCTAATTACTCCAGAACTAAATAACAACTTACTCTGGCTATGTGTAAGATAGGAAAATTCTTCCCCAACTGTTCCTCAAATATAGAAATGCTGAATTATAACACTATATTTGTGTTTGTTTAATAAATATTTATTTAGCATTGAGGCTGAGTGAAAACACTACATAGAGAAAAGCAAAATTATGCTGATGATTCATATAGTATTTGTGTATGATTCCCATATGTTTTCTGCCAGATGTTTTTTTCTCATTCTGTGATGTAAATGTATTTTAAAATATGTTCATATACATTTGTTGAATATCTGTTCAAGAAATTATGCTATGCTTTGTGTAGGAATCTGTGAATTGAAAGAGGCANTGTATGATTCCCATATGTTTTCTGCCAGATGTTTTTTTCTCATTCTGTGATGTAAATGTATTTTAAAATATGTTCATATACATTTGTTGAATATCTGTTCAAGAAATTATGCTATGCTTTGTGTAGGAATCTGTGAATTGAAAGAGGCAGCATCTTCCTTGGAGATGCTATTTATATCATGAGGAAAGACATAGATAAATTGATAAAGATACAATAATCCTCAAAGTCATTGTGTTGTTAATTGCAATTTCAATGGTGTATAAAATGCATATTATATTCAGAGGGAAAAAATATTTATGGAATACATCGGTTTTGGTGTTTTGTTCTTTGTACTTAATACCTTAACAAACTAATTTTCAAGAATCATTGCATTGTTTTATAAAGAAGTACAATTTTACTACAAAATATTAGTGATATGGAAGAGTAACATAAAAGAAGTCATATTTCTCTCAAAATTTACCCCTCATGTACAACTGTTGGTTGCTCACAGCTGATAGAATTATGCTACATTTTGAGTTAGATGGGAAGGATTATTTAAAAGTGAGAACATAATCTATATGCTATTTTTAAATATAATAATTTTAAATGACATGAAGTAACATAAAATAAAACCAAAGAACATTAATTATCAGATAATTTTTTTTACTCAGAACAGAACACTGTCAATGTCATTTACTATTAAGAAAACTGAAGTTACAAAAAATAGTGAAAGAATTGAGTCACTTTGTATTCAAATTAGTATCAAATGACTGAGTTCTATGAAAGATGAGGTTAATACTTTGTACTTTCTTCTCCTCAAATGCTCAGTTTTTCCATTCTGTGGTCACTTCTAGCTCATCAAGATTTTTAACCTTTGCATTTTGCAGTGCTATCCTGATCCTTATGATACTTAGTCTTTGACCTATATGTACATGTATTCAAGTTACCATGTGTTCTTTTTCCAAAGTTTTTACATTTCCATTTTGCTTACTTTTGTTCTTCTTTTTGCTGGCCGGATTTTCTTCATTATTTAAATTTTGATAAGAGTTACACTTGAATATTGAACAATGATAAAACATCTCTAATAAAAATCAGCAATTCTTTGCTCTTACCCTCGCCAGAAACAATTCCATCCCCTCCCCATTCAGTACAGTTCAGTCACTCAGTCATGTCCGACTCGTTGCAACTCCATGGACTGCAGCATGCCAGGCTTCCCTGTCCGTCACCAACTCCCAGAGCTTGCTCAAACTCATGTCCATCGAGTTGGTGATGCCATCCAACCATCTCTTCCTCTGTCATCCCCTTCTCCTCCTGCCTTCACTCTTTCCCAACGTCAGGGTCTTTTCTAGTGGGTCAGTTCTTTGCATCAGGTGGCCAAAGGATTGGAATTTCAACTTCAGCATCAGTTCTTCCCATGAATATTCAGTACTGATTTCCTTTAAAATTGACTGGTTGGATCTTCTTGCAGTCCAAGAGATTTTCAAGACTCTTCTCCAGGACAACAGTTCAAAAGCATCAGTTCTTCAGTGCTCAGCTTTCTTTATCGTACAATTCTCACATCTATACATAACTACTGGAAAAACCATAGCTTTCACCAGATGAACCTATGTCAGTAATGTCTCTGCTTTTTAATATGCTGCCTAACTTTCTCACAGCTTTTTCCCCAAGTAGCAAGTGTCTTTAATTTAATGGCTGCAATCACCATCTGCAGTGATTTTGGAGTCCCCCAAAATAAAGTCTGTTACTGTTTCCACTGTTTCCCCAACTATTTGCCAGGAAGTGATGGGACCGGATGCCATGATCTTCGTTTTTTGAATGCTGAGCTTTAGGCCAACTTTTTCTCTTTCCTCATTCACTTTCAAGAGGCTCTTTTGTTCTTCTTTGCTTCCTGCCATAAGGGTGATGTCATCTGCATATCTGAAGTTATTGATATTTCTCCTGGTAATTTTGATTCCAGCTTGTGCCTCATCCAAGTTAAATAAGCAGGGTGATAACATACAGCCTTGATGTACTCCTTTCCCTATTTGGAACCAGTCTGTCCCATGTCCAGTTCTTCCAGTTGCTTCTTGTCCTGCATAGAGATTTCTCAGGAGGCAAGTAAGGTGGTCTGGTATTCCCATCTCTTTCAGAATTTTCCACAGTTGTTTGTGATCCACGCAGTCAAAGACTTTGGCGTAGTCAATAAAGCAGAAGTCCCTGTTTTTCAGAAACTCTCTTGCTTTTTCTATGATCCAGTGGAGTTGGCAATTTGATCTCTGGTTCCTCTGTTTTTTCTAAATCCAGCTTGAATATCTGCAAGTTCACTGTTGTTATACTGTTGAAGCCTGGCTTGGAAAATTTTGAGCATTACTTTGCTAGCGTGTGAGATGAGTGAAATTGTGCAGTGATTTGAACATTCTTGGCATTGCCTTTCTTTGGGATTGGGATGAAAACTGACCTTTTCCAGTCCTGTGGCCACTGCTGAATTTTTCAGATTTGCTGGCATATTGAGTGCAGTACTTTCACAGCATCATCTTTTAGGATTTGAAATAGCTCAACTGGAATTCCATCACCTCCACTAGCTTTGTTCGTAGTGATGCTTCCTAAGGGCCACTTGACTTCACATTCCAGGATGTCTGGCTCTAGGTGAGGGATCACACTATCATCTTTATCTGAATTGTGAAGTTCTTTTTTGTATAGTTCTTCTGTGTATTCTTGCCACCTCTTCTTAATATCTTGTGTTTCTATCAGGTCCATACCATTTCTATCCTTTATTGTGCCCATCTTTGCCTGAAATGTTCCCTTGGTATCTCTAATTTTCTTGAGGAGTTCTCTAGTCCTTCCCATTCTATTGTTTTCCTCTATTTCTTTGCATTGATCACTGAGGAAGGCTTTCTTATCTCTCAAGTAAAAATTAAAAAATTAAATAAATAAATAAACAAATAATTAAAAAATAAAATAAATTTAAGTTAAAAAAAAAAGAACTCTGCATTCAAATGGGTATATC
>SJYV01024581.1:12699-65473 GCA_006410875.1 Neotragus pygmaeus | reverse complement strand
TCCAGCCCAGCATTTCTCATGATGTGCTCTGCATATAAGTTTAACAAGCAGGGTGACAATATACAGCCTTGATGTACTCCTTTCCCTATTTGGAACTAGTCTGTTGTTCCATGTCCAGTTCTAATTGTTGCTTCCTGACCTGCATACAGGTTTCTCAAGAGGCAGGTTATGTGGTCTGGTATCCCCATCTCTTTCAGAATTTCCTCAGTTTATTGTGATCCACACAGTCAAAGACTTTGGTATAGTCAAGAAAGCAGAAATAGATGTTTTTCTGGAACTCTCTTGCTTTTACAATGATCCAGCGGATGTTGGCAATTTGATCTCTGGTTCCTCTGCCTTTTCTAAAACCAGCTTGAACATCAGGAAGTTCACGGTTCACATATTGCTGAAGCCTGGCTTGTAAAATTTTGAGCATTACTTTACTAGCATGTGAGATGAGTGCAATTGTGCAGTAGTTTGAGCATTCTTTGGCACTGCCTTTCTTGGGGATTGAAATGAAAACTGAGCTTTTCCAGTCCTGTGCCCACTGCTGAGTTTTCCAAATTTGCTGGCATATTGAGTGCAGCACTTTCACAGCATCATCTTTCAGAATTTGAAACAGCTCAACTAGAATTCCATCACCTCCACTAGCTTCGTTCAGATCCATAGAACTCCATTCTCAAGTGATAATGGATATACCCTCATCAAATTTGAAAGGAAATATTACATACGAGTTGTGTTTGACTTAAACACCCCTTCCTCTAGCTGGTAACCAACCATTTACTAGTTGCAATAATTATTTTTCTAGACAGAGAATTTAAACTTTATTTTCTTAACATCCGTGACATTTTCTCATTCACACTGAGGTTTATTCTGGAAGATAATAAAACATAAGATCATATCAGATCAACAAACAGCTTGATACAAAGTTATGCCTTTAACACTGATTTACCATATGTTTATATTTCACTTAGGAAATAGGACAAGAGGCCCTTATATTTTAATTTTTAATTCTTCATTGAGAAACACAATAGACAGTTTATATTGAGAAATAAGTAAAGATTTTAAAAGTCAGACATTTTATGTTACCACCAAATAGGAGTTCAGTTCCACTCATGTATTTAGGATTTATAATTTTCACTTTAACTTTGCATGAGACATTTCAAATTACTTTTTACTAATGTCTTAATATTCTTGTATATTGGAAGAGTTTATTGTTTTTAATTCCCATTTACAAATTGCATAATAGCAAAGTTGGAATTACATTTGTTCCCAAGAACTATATTTATCCATTAAATTTTTATGGTTGTACTACTTACTAGGCAATTATGTGTTTCTTTTGAATTGTAATAGGAATGTTGGGAACAAGTGGAAATCAACACAGTTCTTACTCTTAAATTCATCCTGTATCTGCATTTTGTTTTTAATCTTAATAGTATTATAGTGCTAGAAAATGGATATAAATAATGCTCATTAATCTCTTTAATAGTTTCCCATATGAAGAAGCTTAGCTTTTATTCAACTTTTTCTTTTATTCAAGTACCTCAACAGGAATTCTCTTTGACTAACATTATGGTAATTTGGTAATTGAGAACATGAATTTTAAACTCTACTGAAATGCCTCCCAACGCTCTAATAAATGCTCTATCATTCCTGTCTCTAGTCTGAAACTTCTTAAGCACAGGGGATTTTTTTCAATCATTATTCCATTAGTCATAATGATTAGAACCATACACAAATAATTTTCTTATTCAACTGGCCAAGTTCTTTACAACTCATTGAAATTCTTTTAAAATATGAGAAAATATGATTTATATCTAATTTTTAATTGTCAGTCTTTCAAAAATGTTTAGAATTTAGAAAGAGCTTACAATTGATGGTTTTTTCCCTACTTTCTTTATTAGGAAAGATACTATTTAATTTCAGATATTTGATTTTATAGTTTATGTGATCTTAAATATATGAAACCATCTTTGAATTATGGATAAGAATTTTAAAATCCAAAGAAATATATTTTTAGAAATCTAAATTTTTCTCTAATTATGAAAATAAGATATGCTCATTATAAAAATTCTGAATTGTAGAAAAAATACTTTAAAAGCCAGAAATAAAAGTCACTCAGAATGACAATACTTGAGGCAATGACTATGAACACTTTGACAGTTTCATTCCAAAGATAAATTCTTATAATGTAGAATACAAGCTGTTTAATTGTTGAGAGAGTACTTCCAAACATGTATGTAGAATCACTTTAAAACAAAATCACAGTTTATGGTAGAGAAAAAGACCAGAATGTCAAATTTTGCATTTGGATCTGGAATGATATGTTAAGTGTTCCAAGGAAAAATGAAAATCTCACCAAAATCAATGTCATACTGTAATGAAAGATTCTAGTATGGAACAAATACCTCAAAACAAACAAAATATTAATGTATGGAAGCATAGATTTAAATGGTAATGGTAATCTTACTTACATACAATTGCACAAAATATTGATGTAGGGGAAAACAAAAATAAGCCATAAACAGATGAGCTATTAGAAAATGAAAGAAGATATAAATATATGATGGAGATTTAAATATATGATGGGGATATAAATATATGATAAGGATTGTATTTCCTATAAAGGATTATTTTATAACCCTCTTTTTCTA
This sequence comes from Neotragus pygmaeus, assembly GCA_006410875.1. Taxonomy (NCBI): domain Eukaryota; kingdom Metazoa; phylum Chordata; class Mammalia; order Artiodactyla; family Bovidae; genus Neotragus; species Neotragus pygmaeus. Next base: position 62,840 of record SJYV01024581.1, on the reverse strand, counting down.
AAGAAATCGTAGACACATTCTAGAGTTCTAGAGTTAAAGGGGTCTCTAATAATATCTTGTCCAACATTTTCATTTGACAGATGAGACTTTGAGACATTAAATTGTTTATGCAGGACCCATAGTATCCATGTGGGCAGGACTCTGGGAAAAATCCACACTGAGTCCAGATGCTGACTCCTCCCTTTGAATTTCAGTTCTCCCATGGTGCTTTTACTTGCATGAGGAAGCATATAATTTCATTTCCATTATTTGTTCTTGACTGATCCATTCTCTTATACCTTACATTTTAAAAATACTGATTGTCTAATATTTAATGAATTTCTGTGAGTTACAAATTTCTATGTGTCAAACACTGTTATAAGAATGTTATGCACATTTTTATTTAATTCACACAAAAAGTCTGGATACTTAGTGCCATTGTGATTTTTAAGTAAAAATACAAGCATGGGAGGGTAGGCAACTAGGAAATGACAGAGCTGGAATGTGAGTCAGATACATCTAGCACCCAATTTAAAATAAATAACTACCAAACAGATTTTTGTTTGATGTGTAAAAATTATTTTTAGGGTTTTTTGGGAGTACCAGCTCATTTTTACCTTCTTAGATGTACAGATACTCTTAAGTTTAATAAGAATGTTGTTAAAACCTGAGGTGGCAATAATTGGAGTGAGCTTTGCTTTGCTGAGGAAATACTGTAACAAGCAGAATCCTTTTCTCTATCACCTACAGTTTCGATTTTGGGAAGATTTTAAGCTTTCATAAAACAATTCCACCTTCTGTATTTAATAGAAAGGTCACACGTGAACGTATTTTACATCTTAGGCCCTGTGACTTAATTTACATGAACAAACTTGCAATGTATTTTATTTGAAGACAATATCATATAGTCTTTTGAATTTAGTAACTTTCTTATGCTAAATGAGCTTCAGAAAGTTTTGCCATCTGGAATAGTATTGCAGTACTTAAAAACTTTTAAAGTAGATAAGTTTCTGAATATTCCACTTGAAACATTTTCATTTTCGGCATCATATTTCAAAATTGCAGCCAAGAAAATTATCTGCTTTTCCTGTGTATCATCTTTCCAATGCATATCATTTTTATTGGTCTCATTTCATTATTATGAGTTTTGTTTTCATGTTTCCTTGTCAATATTACTTCCCTATTTTGTACTTTTCATGACAAATACTCTATGATATTAATTTTGATTAACATAAAATGATACCCAGAGTGTTCTTCTTCAACAGTATTTTAGTCATAAACAGATTATTCTGATCTTCATCAATGTAGACACATTTTTCGTATTAGCCTTTTGATGTCAAGGATATATTTTCATGCTATTAATTAAAACATTAGAATCAAGCATTTTACCAATTTTCCCTTTATTGTTAACATTTAGATATTAGTAATTTTTTTTCTCAACAATCCTGAAACATTAGATATTAGGAGTGCTTTTTCCATGCCCCCTAAATTAATATACTCTTTGTCTGTTTCCCTAATTCCCGTGCAAGTCAGTGCCATATCTGTGTAATTTATTTTTCCTCATTATTCAACTTTGAATAATCTTCTTTGAATTATGTGTATTGGCTATAAGGCACAATTGCCTTATTTGAAATGCATTTTTTTTTCCTTTGGCTTGGCTCAGTTTCCACTAAATAATAGTTTTAGCCAACCGACATTTATTGAACTTCTACTGTGTGGCAGGCTTTTGGTGGATACGTAAGAGTTGAGGTAGAAACAAAGATCACCCAGCTTCTGCTATCAAGAGCTCACTAATGAAAGAGAAAGGAAAGCAAATAATATGTAAATAATGTGATCCATGTGACACTTTTCTCCTTTTCTTTTTTTCTGACCATGCCACACAGCTTGTGGGTCCTTAGTTGCCTGACCAGAGATTGAACTTGAGCTCTCAGCAGTGAAAACATGTGAGTCCTAATCACTGGACTCCCAGGGAATTCCTGTATTTGAAACTCCAGTACTTTGGCCACCTCATGTGAAGAGTTGACTCATTGGAAAAGACTCTGATGCTGGGAGGGATTGGGGGCAGGAGGAGAAGGGGATGACAGAGGATGAGATGGCTGGATGGCATCCCTGACTCAATGGATGTGAGTCTGAGTGAACTCCGGGAGTTGGTGATGGACAGGGAGGCCTGGTGTGCTGCGATTCATGGGGTCGCAGAGTCGGACATGACTGAGCGACTGAACTGAACTGAATGAAGTATATAGTACAGAGCTGTGATCATGGATAATTTGGAAAAAGTCTTCTACCAGGAGCAACCATTGATAGGAGTGTTGAACATTAATTAGGAGGATAAATGAGACTAGGCACAGTAGGCAAAAGAAAAGCGAATACATGAATGCATTTGAAAGATGGTGGTTGTGTTCAGGGACTGGGAGATTCATCCTCACAAATGAATCAAATGAACCACTCATTAGGTTCTTCTTCACTCTTAACAGAAGCAGACCTACCAATGAGGCCCATTTCTAGAGCGTTTTTTGTGTGAAACTTAGGACCAGCGTGACGTTTGTGGACAAGCCAGACTATACCTCTGTGGCCATAAGCAAAAGGTTGGGAGTTGGATACTCCTGGATTGGAGTTCAGCTCTGTGAACTGTGGCAGTTTAACTTTTTCAAAACTCCATTTCTTTATCAGTGAAGTGAGAAAATAATACTACGTATTTTAGGACAATTGTGAGTATTAAATGCGTTTATGTGTAAAAATCTCTACCTAGGGTTAAAAAAAAAAAGTGAAATGTGTTAGTTGCTCAGTTGTGTCCAACTCTTTGTGATCCTATGGACTCTAGCCTGCCAGGATACTCTGTCCATGGAGTTCTTCAGGCAAGAAGACCGGAGTGGGTTGCCGTTTCCTCCTCCAGGGGATCTTCGTGACTCAGGGATCCAATCAGTGTCTCCCACGTTACAAAAATCTCTACCTAGGGTATTTGAGACTTAATCTGAACTCAATACATGTTACCTCTTGTTTTATCCCAACCTGAAAAGCTTCTTTTAGCATCTTATCTATCAATAAAGTGAACCCCAGGAGAAACTTCCCTAGACTTAAATGCCGTCATCTGATTAGTATATCTCACTGAATAAAAGGAAAAAAAAAAACTTATTGCTTCCCTAAAAGTGTACAGAGGTGTATAGACTCAGCTTCTACTATTTTTATTCAAGTTAAAAAAGATGATGCTCATATACACTATTTCTGAGAGAATGAAAGTATCCTTTAAAGGTTGCTTTTATGTGAAAGCAATCAATTTCAAAGTCATTTTGTCTAGTCCCTGGTATTTTGTGGAAATAGTCTTGGATATAAGTTTCAAATGTTGATTACTATATAAAATGCATAAAATATTGGTGGACATTAAAAAAAAATACCAAGGACAATCTGCTGTCCAAGTTCATGTTCTGCTCTAGATGACTGTAAAGAATTTGCAGATACTTGAAGGAAAAATGTCAGAACTGTATCTGCTCCTTCAAATCTAATTTGGACTGAGAAGAATCATCATTACCTATTGATAATGATTCCACATGTTTGGCACTATAAAAAGAGTCATTTTCTCTGGCAGTGAGAGCCAGTCCAACAACATACAAACCACCCCTGGGAATTCTTTCTAATATAAAACATTCTTGTGAGATAATTCAGTGAGCAGCAAAGCTGGTAGACAAATACTCTCACACGTAAATTGCCCTTTCTTTGTAAATTAAGGATTCTAACTAGAACATCAATTTAATGTCAAATGGAGTGTAATCTTATGCTATCATAAGAATTAATGCTTTAGACATTTTCACTGGAGTTTTGGGCCATATGTTGTTTTTAACAACTTTGAAAACTGTGTCTTTGATTCTATAAGATTATTATCATGATTAATGGACTATCATATGCAGGGATTTAACTTTGGGTGGGATACTGCATAGAGATTATGGGTCCCTGAAGTCTGACTAGCTATTCCTCTTTGCTTTCTGTGTGTTCATCCATGCCTGACTCATTTTGACCCCTTGAACTGTAACCCACCAGACTCCTTCCTCTGTCCATCGGATTTCCCAGGCAAGAGTACTGGAGTGGGTTGCCATTTCCTCCTCCAGGGGAAGTTCTGGACCCAGGGATTGAACCTGTATTTCCTGTATCTCCTGCATTGGCAGGCAGAGTCTTTACCACTTAGCCACCTGGGCAGCCCTGTCTTCAGCAGTAACTAGCTCTGTAACCTTGGAAGTGTCCTCTCTGAAGGAGATAGCAAGCCAGACTCCACCACTTACATTACTGTGATCTCTCAGTGCATAAAAGAGGAGGATGCCCCCTCAGATAATGACAGTGGCATCTGTATGAGCCCTGACTCCTCTCTGGGCTCTCCCCAGCATAGCCCCTCCACCTCCAAGGGCTCTCCAAATAAGAGCCCGCTATCTCCAGGTGCTCTCAGTGTCTCTTCCTGCCCCAAAGCCTACGATCCTCCTGGAGAGAAGATGGTAGCAGCAAAAGTAAACGGTGAGAAGCTAGACAAGAAGCTGAAGAAAATGGAGCAGAACAAGACAGCAGCCACTAGGTACCACCAGAAGAAGAGAGCAGAAGAGGAGGCGGTCACTGGTGAATGTAAAGAGCTAGGAAAGAAGAATGAGGCTCTGAAAGAGAAGGCGGATTCCTTGGCCAAGGAGATCCAGTACCTTAAAGATCTGATAGAAGAGGTTTGCAAGGCAAGGGAGAAGAAAAGGGTCCCCTAGTTAGGTAGTCAGGAGTATGTGTGCTTGTATATAAGAGATTGAAGCTGTGTCTTAATAAATTATTTTGTAGTGGAAAACAAAAAGCCTATTTCTTGCTCATAGCCTATTTTCCTCATTTGAAACATCACCTCCCTCCCTATCTCCTGGAACTCCCCATCAGCCTTCCTGGCTTTAATTTTCTTCCTAGCATCTGCTACACTCCATATTTTACACCTGTTTTTTTTGCCTCCACCTCTTTAGCTTGCAAGTCCTGGGAAGAAAGATTCACCTCAGCTCTTTGTAGATCACCTGGTACATAACTGGTGCTTACTGAATATTTATTCAAAGAATCAGTGAATTAATCTATAAAATGAGGTTAACATTAGCACCTACTTCATAGAGTTGTAGACATTTCAATACATTGTGTATTAATGTATACAAAACACCAACAACAGTACTTAGTACATAGTAAATGTTCAGTAGTTTTTAGCTGTTATTAATACTTTCGAAGAAGTTTGTTAATAAAATCATAGGTAGTATTTCTAGAACAGATCTCTATTTGAAATTCTTTTCCTTTTAGTCAATGAACTTGTAGCATTGTAGCATCCCTTTTCATTTGCTAAACTAGAAGACATCATCACTAAAAACTTCCCAGCTTCCTGAGGGTAACTTGTGGTTGACTTGGCTACATTGGGAGGGGAAAGATGGGGACTCTATCCACTTGCTAGAATAATGTAGTCACTCATTGAAGATCGAACAGAAACTCAAGTCCAGGGCCAAGGGCGTGGGATTTGAAGTGAAAGATAATATTAATAATCTTATATTAATTGATATAATTAATTAATAATCATATTAATTTCTAATGTTTTATTATTTACTTAAATTATTCATTCATGAGAGCTCAAAAAAGCTATTCTATTTAAATTTAGTTAATTCCTATGTGCAGTCTCTTCTTGTTATTCTTTCCAAGGGCAGTGATCTTGCATTAGGCATTCCAGAAGGATCCTGTTCTTGTCCTACTAGTATCTTCTCTTCTTTCCTTTTAGCCACTGAGTCATTTACCAAGTCTAGTGACTCTGTTGGCTGCTGAGCCATTGAGAAGATCAGATTAGCCATATGTGCCTTGTTCTTGCTTCTCTGTATCTATCACTCTGTATTCTCTTGAAACACTAGGATCTTTTGCTATGTGTAAATAGTCTGTAATAAGTGAAAAAAAGTGAAAGTGTTAGTTGCTGAGTCATGTATGACTCTTTGCAATCTCATGGACTGTAGCCTCCCAGACTCCTCAGTCCATGGGATTCTCCAGGCAAGAATATTGGAGTGGGCAGCCATTGCCTTCTCCAAGGGATGTTCTTAACCCAGGGATCGAACCTAAGTCTCCCACACTGCAGGCAGATTCTTTACTGCTGAGGCACCAGGAAAGCCCACCTGTACAACACCAAAAATAGAAACACTAAAATTAACAGTATGGATGGTTCCCTGCATCTCAAAGGGAAGACCATAATAGACAGATTCCTCACAAAGAGAGGTTGTCACTTTGTCACTCTTGGTCCACTTCCTCTAATCTCATTTCCTTCAAGAATTTCCAGTTAAAATATTAATTCATTCATTGTAAAAATAATTTTTGAGCACCTATCATGTGTTCAACAACAAACAAGATAATTAATTCTTCAATCTCATAGAGATTGAAGAAAAGACTGATTGAGCATTGTTTCCAGTGACCAGAGTATTCTCTCTTTCTCCTCTTCATCATTTTACATTTAAAGCCTTCTTCTGAGAAGGCCAACCTGAGTGTCTGGTCCTCAGTGGTCTCTATCTAACAACTAACATGTGGTGTTGGTGTCAGTGTTCCTAGCTAGGTAAAGAAGCTATACAAACAAAGTAATGTCTCCCTGATTAAATTATTGTGTGTGTGTGTGTGTGTGTGTGTGTGTGTGTGAGATGAGCTGAGCTTTTTTTTTTTTAATTTTTAGTTTTTACTTTATTTTACTTTACAATACTGTATTGGTTTTGCCATACATTGATATGAATCCGCCACAGGTGTACATGAGCTCCCAAACATGAACCCCCCTCCTGCCTCCCACCCCACATCATCCCTCCAAATCATCNACAAAAACTGACAAACCATATTTACTGGAAGTGATAGGAATATCATTACCTGTAAACCACAGGGCTTCCCTGGTGGCTCAGACAGTAAAGAATCTGCCTGTTATGTGGGAGACCTGGGTTTGATCCCTGGGTTGGGAAGATTCTCTGGAGGAGGACATGGCAACCCACTCCAGTATTCTTGTCTGGGGAATCCCCACACATGGAACAGAAAATGTTCCCACACAAACATTTATTTCATCTTTCACTGTAAAATTATTCAATGCTACTTTTACAACAAACAGTAGCCTTAAAAATAGGCATCATTCACCAAAATTTTTTTTTAATAAAAGACTACTTACAAAACTAAATTAGTTTATTAAATCCCTAATGCTCTGATTTTTAAGGTCATATAAATAAAAATCCAGTCTGTCAGGAAAGTTAAATTCAATTATTAGAAGTCCACATTTTCTCACCCTGTTTTACTTTGAAAAATAAAGGCATGCTAGTAATTTGAGCTATGGAGGATTTCCATGGTAAGCTGGCTGTTGTGTATATACGTGTGTGTGTGTGTGCACACATCTGCATGTGTGTGTGCTCAGTCGTGTCCAACTCTTAGAAGACCCCATCGGCTGCGGCCTGCCAGGCTCCTCTGTCCGTGGAATTTTCCAGGCAAGAATAAGCTGGCAATACTAAATATCAAATCCTGGTCCAGAGGGTTGCTTATTTTAATATGGATATATTGCTTATCATTTTACTATAATCGTTTGTCTAATCAACCTTAATGGGGAGACAGGAATATCTGAAAATAACAGGGATGCAACAAACTACAGGTTATTACTTCACTTGGAAACAGACTTGGATAACAGATTCTCCTGAATCATTTTACGCACATGCACGAACATACACAAAGGTGATTTCTATTTGTCCATTGTAACGGTTTACCTCCTTCATTTATAAAGTAGAAATAAAACCCACTGCAGAATTAGACTCAGCGCCATATACTGCATGCAGAGACACTAGCAGGCTGGGGAGCATTATACAAATGCTATACTCTCCACCCATTGTTATCACAGCTCCTCCCATCTCTGGTCCTCCCTCATGAAAATTTTTGAGGACTGGCTGCCCTGGAACCTCTAGGACAGAGGGATTTAGACCCAGGGTCCAAGGACACAGAGGGTCTTGGATACAGTTAGCCATTCATGAGCCCCTGGTTCGATAAGAAAACTGCTGAATCTTTGAATAGAGAATACACAGCTTTCAACAGGTTCTGAAAAGTTTTTGTGGCTCTGAAAACAAGCCTGTTTTGAAGATCTGGGCTCACGTATCTAGGAGGGTAGGGGAAGAAATGTCTTACACCATTTTCTCAAACACCATTATTATCTGGTACAATCAGTCTGTTTGCAGAACAAAGGCTATGTATGCTGTGTCAGCCTCTGTGATTAAAAGCAGCAGAAAAATGAGTGAGACTGTGCTCTGTCCTTGAGTTCTGGGACACACACACACAAAAGAGCAAAACCAAAAAACCCTGAGTCAGATATGTACAGAAAGGGGAATAAACAACCTGGTCTCAGGAAATGCGTCTCAAGAGAGGCAACAGTGGCTTATTAGGCCAACCCAAGAAATATTTCCTGAGTGCCTATGACATGAACCCAGTATAAAAGGTTTAGCATCCACCCTCACAAGGAGCTGACAACTAGGAAGAAAAGGACTGTAAATAAACAATTACACTAGAGTGAAACTCACAATAATGTGAGAAAAAAAAANATCCCCTGGAGAAGGGAAAGGCTACCCACTCCAGTATTCTGGCCTGGAAAATTCCATGGACTGTACAGTCACAGAGTCATAAAGAGTTGGACACAACTGAGGGACTTTCAGCAGAGCTGAGTAGTTGTGAAAAAGACCTACAGCTCATAAGCCTAAAATGTTTACTACCTGGTCCTTTGGAGAAAAGGTTTGTTCTGTTTAACCACTGGGTTTCATTCAAGACAGTCCAATGGTAAACACTTTAGGCATGAAAAAAACAAGTGTCAGGGACCTTGCCTCCAGAATCTTTCCACTGGAAAAATGAAGTGTAACCACGTAGAAAGTTCATTAAAAATACAAGAATTGGATGATGACGAGTCAGCAATCAACGACAGCCCAGGGCACTGATCTTATGAACCGGTGTATATCAAGGGCTCGTGGGCTGAGCACCAAGCCTAACACTTTTCAGCATTAAAGAGTTTGCTTCTCACAAAACCCCTCTGAGATAGGTATCATTATCCACATTAAACAGATGAAGAGCCCCAGATCCAGAAAGTCTTTATTTGCTCCTAAGGACACACAGCTGGGAAGTACTGACGATAGGCTTTGAACTCAGGCAGTGTGACTCCAGAACCCATGTTCTTCATCGTCCATTGAGAGGGACAGATGGTGAAAACCTGAGGAGTTCAGTGAAGGGAGGGTGATTGCTGNTTTACAAGTGGTTGACCAGTTTTCCCAGCACCACTTGTTAAAGAAATTGTCTTTACTCCATTGTATATTCCTTCATGAAATTATTAAAGCTTCTTAGGAGGAAAACAAATTCTAATAATTTTCTAAACAATATTGAAATTTCAAGGACCAGAAGAGTCTCATGATTTATTTTGCAAATTTTAAGATTTTGCTTTTAAATTTACTACTTATGGCTTTATTACATTATTCCTGGGTTAACTGTATCTACATTTAATTTTTTAACCCTGTTTGATAAGAAGTAATATGGCTTAGTGGTAAAGAACCTGCCGGCCAGTGCAGGAGTCATTGGTTCTATCCCTGGATTGAGAAGATACCCTGAAGAAGGAAATGGCAATCCACTTCAATATCTTTGCTTGGGAAATCCCAAGGACAGAGGAGCCTGGCAGGCTATGGTCCATAGCGTGGCAAAGTCAAACACAGTCACTAAATTAGTGAATAAACAGTTTTCTTCACAGCTTTGAAACATTAGAAGAGGAATAAAATACTCTGTTTGGCTAGACAACTTATGGTAGAAAAATACTTTCTGGCTCACAGAACCTTAAAACTATATACAAATAGTTTTAAATGGTTGACAGAAATTCAATAATCCAGCATTGAAAAGGGATTATAATTTTAAGTGTGTATTCAAAATAAAATGCAGTGTATGTGAAAATTTTGATTGCAAAGGGCTGTTAGCATATAAAGGGTTATTATTTCACTTAATAGTACAAATACATATAAGACAGTCCCATTTTAGTTTTTCAAAAATATGCATTTGTATTCTTAAAAAAAACTGTAAGGTATATATATCAAAAGTTAGGGAGGGTTATCTCTAGGAAATAATATTATAGGTGATTTTATTTTCTTCTTTTTCTTTGTGTGTTCTAAATTAAACATTGTTGCTGTTCAGTCACTCAGTGGTGTCTGACTCTGCAACCTGATGGACTGCAGCATGCTAGGCCTCCATGTTCCTCACCATCTCCCAGAGTTTGCCCAAGTTCATGTTCCGTTGCTTTGGTGATGCTTTCCAGCCATCTCATCCTCTGATGCCCTCTTCTCCTTCTGCCCTTAGTCTCTCCCAGCATCAGGGACTTGTCCATTGAGTCAGCTGTTTGCATCAGATGACCAAAATACTGGAGCTTCAGCTTTAGCATCAGTCTTTCCAGTGAATATTCAGGGTTGATCTCCCTTAAGATTGATTGGTTTAATCTCTTTGCTGTCCAAGGGACTTTCAGGAGTCTTCTCCAGCACCACAGTTTGAAGGCATCAATTCTTTAACATTCTGCCTTCTTTATGGTCCAGCTCTCACAACCGTACATGACCACTAGGAAGACCATAGTCTTGACTATACGGACTTGTGTCTGCAGAGTAATGACTCTGGTTTTCAGCACCCTGTCTAGGTTTGTCATTGCTTTCCTGCCAATAAGCAGTCTGATTTCATGGCTGCAGTCACCGTCCGCAGTAATTTTGGAGCCCAAGAAGAGGAAGTCTGTCACTAACTTCCACCTCTTCCCCTTCTATCTGCCATGCAGTACTGGTGCTGGATGCCATGATCTTAGATTTTTAAATATTTATTTATGATTAAAGTCATAAGCTGGCTTTTTCACTCTCCTTCATCCTCATCAAGTTCCTCTTCATTTTCGGCCATTAGAGTGGTATCATCCACATATCTGAGGTTGTTGATGTTTCTCCCGCCTATCTTGATTCCAGCTTGTAACTCATGCAGCCTGACACTTCTCATGATGTGCGGAGTATATAGCTTAAACAAACTGGGTGACAGCAAACAGCCCTGTCCTACTCTTTTCTCTATCTTGAACCAATTAATTGTTCCATACAGGGTTCTCACTGTTGCTTCTTGACCTGCATATAAGTTTCTCAAGAGACAGGTAAGATGGTCTGGTATTTCCATCTCTGTAAGAGCTATCCACAGCTTGTCATGATCCACACAGTCAAAGGCTTTAGGATCACTGCCTTGTCATGGCAAAGGGGCTTGCGTAACTCAATGAAGCTGTGAGCCATGCCAGGCAGGGCCACCCAAGACTGCCAGGTCAAAGCAGAGAGTTCTGACAAAACCCTGAACCACTGAAGCGGGGAATGGCAAACCACCCCAGTATACCTGCCATGAGAACCTCATGAACTGTATAAAAGGCCAAAAAATTATACATAATGAATATTTATTACTTATGTAAAAATACATAAATTTGTTTATGAAAAATAGAATTACTGCTGTCCTCTCACCTAGTGAAAATGATGAATAATTTTTGTTGATATTCCTTTTAGTCTGATTTTTGGAAAAGTAATATTTGTTTTGTTCAGAATGTGTTCTCAGTCACACAGTCTGTCTGACCCTGCTGTCCCATGGACTGTAGCCCACGAGGCTTCTCTGTCCATGAAATTTTCCAGGCAAGAATATTGGATTGCACTGCTATTTCCTACTCCAGGGAATCTTCCTGACCCGGGAATCAAACACGCATCTCTTGTGTCTCCTGCATTGGCAGGCGGATTCTTTACCAGTGAGCCACCTGGGAAGCCCATATTATAAAGGATGAAGAAGAAAATTTTGAAAATAACTTTTACTCCTGCTTCTCAAAAATAATCACTGTTAAAATAACAGTAATTTTTTTCTTGCTCTATTATATATATGTATATACACATATATGGCAATATACTTATAGATCTGTATCATTTATGTATATGTAAAGGAGTACATCAAGGCTGTATATTGTCACTCTGCTTATTTAACTTATATGCAGAGTAAATCATGAGAAACCTGGGCTGGAGGAAGCACAAGCTGGAATCAAGATTGCCAGGAGAAATATCAATCACCTCAGATATGCAGGTGACACCACCCTTATGGCAGAAAGTGAAGAGAAACTAAACAGCCTCTTAATGNGATGGACATGAGTTTGAGTGAACTCCGGGAGTTGGTGGTGGACAGGGGAGCCTGGCGTGCTGCAGCCCATGGGGTCGCAGAGAGTCAGACAGGACGGAGCTGCTGGTGAACTCGCCGCATCACCATGGTGGAGGACAGTAATGGGACATCCTGCTTGAAGCTGAGACCCTCTGCTTCATCGTCAATTGCCCTGTCGGTGTCTCTTGGGCCCGACTGGGCACACGGAAGCCCCATCTTCACGGGGCTCTTCTGACCTATATTTTATCCCCTATGTTTTCTTTTTCAAGCTATATATAAATTTCAGTTTTTAGAATAGGGAGGGGTTTTTGTTGTTGTTGTTAGCTCTATCAGAAGACATTAAACAGAGACAGAATGGAAACCCAGTATATTTTAAAATAAACCAACAGCTTGGTTCACATTCTCCCCCGGAACCTGAGTCCGTTTTAAGCAGCCTTGTTATTTTTAATGCATCCACGTCCTCAGCCCGCTCACCCGCTCGGTTTTCCCATGTTAATCGTCTGCAAAGTCCCAGCGGGGAGATTTATCCAACGCTGGCCAGTGGCTGGGCGAGGCCCCTGGAGCCAGCTCCTGCCCAGGGAGACNCCGTTTTAAGCAGCCTTGTTATTTTTAATGCATCCACGTCCTCAGCCCGCTCACCCGCTCGGTGCTCCCATGTTAATCGTCTGCAAAGTCCCAGCGGGGAGATTTATCCAACGCTGGCCAGTGGCTGGGCGAGGCCCCTGGAGCCAGCTCCTGCCCAGGGAGACTCCAGAGACAGGAAGCGGGAGCCCATGAAACCATGGCCCCCCGCACACCGTGCGGCCCCTGCCCCCACGCCCCCCAGCGGCACTGACATCGAAAGCCAGGAGCATGTGAACCAAATCCCAGAGGCTGCTCCGAGTATTTTAAAACCCAAGCTGCCATCACGTGAGAGCTTGTTCTCCCAAAAGACTGGATGTCAGAACAAGCGAGGGGACGGAATCAAGCCCAGGTGTGCCTTCACGGCCCTTTGACACTTCATCTCTCTTTGAGGCAGAATTCCAGGGAAAAACAAGGGTTTCTGAGACTGGACCGTGCATGGCTTAAGGGTGGTCAAGACAGCTGCTTTCCTCTGTGGCCCTTTCAGATTGGGCTCATCCTCTGATCTGTTGTTTTCCAGTTGCTCAGTCTTGTCCGACTCTTTGGGACCCCGTGGACTGCAGCACGCCAGTTTCCCCGTCCTTCATTGTCTCCCAGAGTTTGCTCAAACTCATGTCCATTGAGTCGATGGTGTCATCCAACCACCTACCCCTCCTTGCTATTCTTTGGAACTCTGCATTCAGATGGGTGTATGTTTCCTTTTCTCCTTTGCCTTTTGCTTATATCCCCCGTACACAGTAGTTACTCAGTAAACATTTATTGATCGAATTGATGCAGGAATAGACCTAGAGACCAACTCCAGTTTCTTCTTTACCCACATCTGGACATGTTCACACTTGGCAGGTGGGGTGGGCAGTGTAGATCCTTCCTTATGTGTCAGGGCTACAAGCGGAAGAGAGCCTGCTGATCAGCTGACCTTGGCGGGGGTGGGGGGGGTGGCGATTATTCTAGATGATAAGATTGGGACCAATGGAATCCCAGGGTCCTTCAGTGCAGAAAGAGGAGGAGGCAGCAGGAGGGTGGGTCAGAGCCAGATAAAGTGTGACGATGGGGGCAGGGTTGCGGTGAAGCATGGCTGACTTTGAAGATGGAGGAAAGGGCCACAAGCCAAGGATGTGGAGCCTCTAAAAGCCAGAAAAGGCCAGGAACCAAATTCTCTCCTAGAACTTCATGCTTGATTTTAGCCCAGCAAGGCTCATCTCAGGCTTCTGACTTCCAGAACTATCAGCTATTAAATGTGCATTGTTTTATGGTGGCTTGTTACAACATCTGCAAGAAGCTCACGCTGTAATAGGAATTAAAAGGAAAGATGTCCTGAGGCTTCAGCATTGAGTTTATGCCCCAGGGAAGCCCGCCCCCACCCTCAGGAGCTGGCCAGTCTGAGGGCACCTGCATTAAACCAGGCTGAGTCTTTTTCTGGATAGCCTGTCTTCTCAAATGCTAACACACATGATGAGTGTCCACAGTAAAGGTGCGGTGCAGATATGCCCACAGCTGGGTGACCAGGGGACACTCNTGGCCAGTCTGAGGGCACCTGCATTAAACCAGGCTGAGTCTTTTTCTGGATAGCCTGTCTTCTCAAATGCTAACACACATGATGAGTGTCCACAGTAAAGGTGCGGTGCAGATATGCCCACAGCTGGGTGACCAGGGGACACTCTGCGTGGGGACGGGGTCACTTTGCTTTCCTCCGGGGTAGGGTTGGACCAGCACCGAGATGGCCCAGTTGCTGCCAGCACCAGGGCTTGGGGAGGTCGGCTTTTGTTCTCTCTGGACATGGAGTCACAGCCTCATGCCCAGACGGCAAGACGACCCAGCTGGGAAGATCTGTTTATTTTAAGAAATGCCAAATATTCAAACCATCACTAGATGGCTTAAAATAATAAAGGCTCTGTTAATGAATTCATGTAGAACTTTCTTTCCCAACGTCTTCATAGGACTTTGTGTCTCTGCCCCAGGCTGTCTGTGGGCTGGGAGTCAGAGGAAGAAAGTGGCTGCTGGAAGGAAGAGGAGGAAGGAGACAGGGCCGCAACTAGTTTGTGCTTTAAGTTGGGGTTGTCCAGCAGACAGAGACTGTTCAAAAGAACACAGGCGGGTGAGTTTAACCATCTGTACTATTCAGGACTGTTTGGGTTATAAGCGAAAGTGAAGCTTCAGGCATAGCTGGATCCAGGGGCTCAAGGTCGCCAAAGCTCCATCTTTCTCGACCTGTTGGTTCTGCTGTTCTTTAGGCCCACCCAGGGGGAGATTCCCTTGGTGACCACGTGACAGGCACACCTCCTGACCTCCACCTCATACAGTTCCGGAAGACTGAGAACATTTGTCCCTTGGGCCTTCCAGCACGAGTCCCAAGGTTGGCTCTGATTGTACTGACTTGGTTTGGGTCTGTGATCATTCTTGAATGAGTCACCACGGCCTGGGGGATGCTAAGCTGTGACTGGCCAGAAGCTGACTCTTGTGGCCACTCCTGGAGTCCTGGTTCAGGGCATGGGGGAGCGTAGAGGGGATGTCCACGGGCCCTGAACCTTGTAGGCTGAGGAACAGTAGTGGTTCCTCAAGGAAAACCAGACTGTCAGTAGCAAAAGGCAGGGAATAGAAGCTGACCTAGGACATTCACGTGGGAGGCTGGGTCCACCCCATAGAAAATAACTTCTCTCCAGGGGTCCCTCAGACAGTGGCCAAAAGAAATATGTCATCAACCCATATTTCTCAGGTCTGACAGGTTTGGCACTCTGTTAGGGGCTTCATGGATACTATCTGCTTTAATTCTCACAACAACCCTGGGAGGTCAGGGTTCACGGCCCGCCTCCTGGTTTACAGAGAAGGAAACTGAGGTCCAGAGACACCATTCTGACCCAGGACCGCAAGTTCTTAACTGTCATGACCTGTGTCTTGTCTGAGCTGCATCTGCCCAGTGGGGCCACTCTGCATAGAAACCCAGGCTCAGCTGACAGCAGGGCCAGCGCCGGGGGAGTCCCATGGCCAGAGCGGCCTCCTTTGGAGAGCAGGCCCTGGCCCACACGTTGGTCTCTTGACTCATATCCAGAGGCAGGAAGAGCAGGGGCCACCAGTGACCCGCATGGGCATCTGAGGCGGCAGGGTGGGGGCAGACAGCTACAAGGACTCCCAGCTGAATTGCCCGGCTCCCCTGATGGAGGAGGAGCGTCTGAGGGTCAAAGTTAGAGGGAAAACAACAGAAAAAATAAACTTCAGCTCAATTCAGTTCAGTCACCAGTCATGCCTGACTCTTTGCGACCCTACAGACTGCAGCATGCCAGGCTTCCCTGTCGATCACCAACTCTCAGAGCTTACTCAAACTCATGTCCATTGAGTCAGTCATGCCATCCAACCATCTCATCCTCTGTTGTCCCCTTCTCCTCCTGCCTCCAATCTTCCCCAGCATCATTTACCCCAAGTCAATGGTAAACCCCTCATTAGGGCCCCTTCACATTCTACCGCAGGTCTCTGACACCATGTTGCACNATGTGGAATAATTGATGCTTTTGAACTGTGGTGTTGGAGAAGACTCTTGAGAGTCCCTTGGACAGCAAGGAGATTCAACCAGCCCATTCTAAAGGAGATCAGTCCTGGGATTTCTTTGGAAGGACTGATGCTGAAGCTGAAACTCCAGTACTTTGGCCACCTCATGTGAAGAGTTGACTCATTGGAAACGACTCTGATGCTGGGAGGGATTCGGGGCAGGAGGAGAAGGGGACGACAGAGGATGAGATGGCTGGATGGCATCACCGATTCAATGGACATAAGTTTAGGTGAACTCCGGGAGTTGGTGATGGACAGGAAGGCCTGGCGTGCTGCAATTCATGGGGTCGCAAAGAGTCGGACACGACTGAGCGACTGAACTGAACTGCTTTGACTATAACCAACAAACCCTTCTTTTTTTCACATGCCTTCAATTTCTTGTCCTTTCCTCACCTGAATTTATGACATCTTCCAGCTCCTCTATCCTTGACTGCTTAAACAACAGGGAAGACATGGGTACGTCCAGGATGGCTGTTTCATCCCACGATGTCGTTGGCATGAGGACCAGCCCAAAAAACCGCATCTCCCTGCTCTTCCACCCTGGCTCCTCTTCTCCCGTTACTCACCTCTTGCCAATACCCTCCACTCCTTTCCCTAAAAGGCAGGGATAATGCTCCAGAGTCTTACCCACCCCATACTAATCTTCACCTGCATCACCCCTCACCCCAAGCTAAGGATGGCATGGAAACCTCTGGAAGGACAGGCAGCCAAGGGGTAGCCCTTTAACCCTGCCAACCATGCCCATGGCTATAAGACAGATCCTCTCCCAGTCCCATCATGTAAGGCAGCAAACCCAGTGGAAAATGGTTATAATGGAATATAAGTATCAGCATTTGCCTTCTGCTTTCCGGAGGCGAAAAAAATTTAAATAATGGAATCATATTACTTGTCTGTAAATGCTCTCCCTGTAATTACCCTAGATCTACTGACCACTGTTTCCCTCCATCCAGTCTCAAAGATAACAGAAGTGGACTGAGTGTCAGGCTGATTCTTTTTAATAACAAGGTGGCCTCATGGCACAACAGCCCCTGCCAAGTCCAGGGGCCTAGAAGCCATAAGCTTACCATCAGTTCTAGTAAAGGAGCATCACTCACAACCAGTGAATGCCTTGGTCCTTCCCACAAGCCTACATCTCAGAACTGTTCCCCCTGCTGCTATTTTAGGCTGCATTTCTGGACCAAAGGTGTTTCAGCTGCTCTAGATTCTGAGTCTGATCAAGAGGTGTCTGCTGGGCTTCACAACAGTCTCTTCACTCTCAGCCACACCCTCCCCTCACACAGAGCAATTTCTCCTCAGCCGCCCTCAACTCATCCTCCTGCCCTTCCTCCTGGAAGCCGGCAGGTCCCATCAAGAAGAGGACCACCGAGCCCAGGTCCTTCCTGAACCATCTCAATGGGCTTCTTTGGGCAGCATCAGGATGCCTGCTCGCCGGGGCAACAGAGGGAGGCAGAGGACCTTCCCAGAGGGCTTCCCTGGTGGCATCAGGAATAAGACGTGATGTGAAGGGATGGCCTCCGCGTCAGGAAGCTCACAGGGCGTCCGTCGGCCATGGTCCTTGACACACGCCCTGCCTTCTGCCTCCCGGTGCCCTGGACTAGAAAGCGGGGGCTGTCTCGCTGCCAAGGGTGTGAACCCAGGCCTGCAGGGGACCTCACACCAGTTTCACACTCCTGGCACAATCCGCCCTGTAAGTCTCCTCATGCGATATATGAACGCTCTTCTCAAGTCCACCCAAGGCCCCTGCCCCAAGCTTTCTCCTCCTCCAGGTCTGCTGGCCTCTCTAGGCTGGAGGCCCTAAACAGTGAGTGATTGTGTCAATATCTGTGCCGCCCTGGGCGGCGCTCAGCCAGGAGAGATTTCTGCAAACATCACGGATGTGTGAGTCGATGACTCCAGCAGGGCCCTGGTTCCCAGTGTCCACTTCTCCAAGGTTAGGAAAAGCCCTGAACAGTTGGTTCCAGAGGTTCCCAAGCAGTGTCCCATGGAAAAGGGCAGGCAGCTTTGGGAGCTAGGCTGTCTGCACAGGACAGGAAGGGCAGCAGCTGGGTGGGCAGCAGAGATGACCATCCTCCTGGACCACAACCACCTCTGACTCACGAGGGCCGTCCTGTTAGGATAATCACAGGAAACTGAGCCCATTCAACTAGCTCGAGTGTGTCAGCAGAGGAAAGTGAAGCGGGGGGTACCCGCAGAGTGGACGCTCAGAGCACCCTGAAAGTATGATCACAGCACAGCTAAGCCTTGGAGGGCCCAGGACTGAAAACTTCAGGGGGGTGCTTCCTATCCTTGGCCTCAGTCTCTGAGCTCCAAAAACACAGCCTACAGGTACCTACTGTTGCTGCTGCACTCATCGGCAGCTCCCCGCTATGCCTTTTGATGCAGATTCCCCAGCAGCAACCTCAATGGCTGATCAACTCTTAACCAGCCCTCCGAAACTGCAGACTTGAGCATCAGTCATGACATACATGGGCTTCCCAGGTGGCACCAGTGGTAAAGAACTCGCCTACCAATACAGGAGATGCAAGAGATGAGGGTTCGATCCCTGGGTCTGAAAGATCCCCTGGAGGAGGGCATGGCAAATCATTCCAGTATTCTGGCCTGGAGAATCCCATGGGCAGAAGAGCTTGGCAGGCTACAGTCCACGGAGTCGTAAAGAGCCAAACACAACTGAAGCAACTTTGCACGCTTGCACGTGCGCATGACACACACTTTCATCCCACGCAGATCCACTAGGCTTGACCAGATACCATCTGCACTCCATAACCTGGCATATAACCACTCAGAGCAGCAAGGACCATGCAGGCAGGGGAACACCCTCTGCTTTGGTGTGGATAGCCAGGCACCCTATGCATCTAGCACACTAATAAAACACCAACATCGACACTCAACTAAAAATTCATAGTTAAGTGCATTGACGTGGTTTCTGGGGATTTCCTCTCCGCCCCCCCAACCTGTTACACAGAATATCAATGTGTGGCCCTGCCCCCTATCTCAGCTTTAACTTTCCTTGTTGGTGGTTCAGTCACTAGCTCTTTGGCCTCCTCTGTGGGCAGCCCTGGGGTTGCATATTGTTCCCAACTCAATTAGAGGAATATGATTTGAGCAGGACTGTGAACAGGCGGTGGGCAGTGAGCCCTACTTGTCCTTAATGGGGGCACAGATGCATAATACAGAACCATGACAGTGGAGATTAATTCTGTAACAGTCCTGAACAAAGAACTGAGGGGAAGGAACCTGGACACATCACTGGAATGTGGAGGGCTCTGCAGGCAGAGTGCAAGACCCTTCCAGAAGGAGGCAGATGAATGGAGCAATGCACCCTGGGGCACTCCCAGAAGCTGGGACAGGCCCACCTAGAGACTGGGTTAATTACAGCACTGCCCCACATGGCGAAATACTACGCAGCCATTAAAAATCAGAGAAAAATGATGATGGATGTCAACACTGCTGGAGGCTCATTACTAAGTTACAGGAGGAAAAGGCTCTAAAAAGGTTTGAAAGTATTTCTGTAAAGAAAAACACCCCCATACTCCCACACACATNTTCATTGGAAGGACTGATGTTGAAGCTGAAACTCCAATACTTTGGCCACCTGACGCGAAGCGCTGACTCAGTGGAAAAGACCCTGATGCTGGGAAAGATTGATGGCAGGCAGAGAAGGGGATAACAGAGGATGTGATCGTTGGATGGCATCATCAACTCGATGAACATGGGTTTGGGTGGACTCTGGGAGTTGGTGATGGACAGAAAGGCCTGGCATGCTGCGGTTCATGGGTTCACAAAGAGTCAGACACGACTGATCAACTGAACTGAACTGAACTGATGATACATAAATATGTGCATGTATCTACACACATGTACATATACATTCTTTTATATTCAGTGAACAGCATAACAAAAATTATCTCATTCATTTGGAATGCTTCTCAAACCATACATTTCATGAATTTCTATTCAGATTAATCTGTTTTTTCTTTTACATAATTCTAAGAAAAGACTAACAGAAAGAAACTGATAAATTGCTGAATTTATCTGGGTTAGGTGTACATTATCATGTAATAGGTATTTCAGTGTAATATTTTCTAAGACCACAAAAAGTCATTTCTCTACTCCTGAATTGTAAATACCTTGTATTATTTAGCATCTAAACTTGCAATGATCAATTTATACACAAAGTTTTCTTTTAAGCTAGACTTTAAAAATACAGCAACCAGAATAGCGTCAACACTTTACAGTGTCATTCATTAAAGGCAATAATCAAAAGTCTGATGGTCAGTTTTTGTTTGTGATCTTATTCAATAAATCTGGATTTTATTTCATTCTGGATACTCTGCTGAAAGGGATTATCATTGACATGTGTTAAACTTCTTCAGAGAGGATGTAATTAGGGTTTATTTCATTAACTGCCATTTCAATTCTTTCATCTAAGTGTTTCATTTATCCAGTTGCAGGAAATAACCGTCGATAGCATTGTTGTGGCTGTTGTTTACTCACAAAGTTATGTCCAACTCTTTGTGACCCCACAGACTGTGTAGCTCCCTAGACTTCTCTGTCCTTGGGATGTCCCAGGCAAGAGTACTGCAGTGGGTTGCCATTTCCTTCTCCAGGGGATCTTCCTGACCCAGGAATTAAACCTTGGTCTCCTGTTTGGCAGGCAGATTCTTTACCACTGAGCCACCTGGGAAGCCCGTCGATAGAATAGGTTATGCTAATATTACCTTAGCAACTCTCATAAAAAGTATAAAGCAGTGAAAATGTGTAGGAGAACAGAGGCAAGTTTAGTGCTTTCTAAGCTTTGGTGATTTTCTCTTTGTCCTGTTCCCACATTTAGGGTTATACTGATTGAAATACAGATGTACTTCCTTAAAACAGCCAGGTAAAGCATGTGGTAGATAGAATAAAACACTGTTCTTCAGATACAAGCTACAACTCCACTCATCCCCCAAATGAAAAACCAGGCATGGATTTATTTAATCATAAATCAAGCAACAAATATTTACATCTGCTGTGCATATGAATACACATCTTATCACTATGTCTACTCATATAAATATTGAGCATCTGCTGTGTTAAAGGGGGCTTCCAGTGTGGCTCAGCTGGTAAAGAATCCACCTTCAATGTTGGAGACCTGGATTTGATCCCTGGATAGAGAAGATCCCCTGGAGAAGGGAAAGGTTGCCCACTCCAGTATTCTGGCCTGGAGAATTCCATGGACTGTATAGTCCTTGGGATCACGAAGAGTCGGATATGACTGAGTGGGCCCTATTGTATGTACCAGAAACATAAAGGGGTAAAAAGGACTAATTACTTGACCTCAAACAGTTGCATTCTAGATGGATGGACAAGAAACAAGGAAAAAAATAAATACATGATATGATTTCAGTTAGTGGCTCATGCTTTGTTAATGTTATGGAATAGTATCACACCAAGGTACGAATTGTTAATGTACATCATTTCTCAAACTTCAGTGTGCATTCAAATCATTTGGGATCCTTTTAAAATGCAGATTATGATTCAGTAGCTCTAGGGTGGTGGCTAGAAGTGCGCATGTCTAATAAACTGCTAGTCTAAAGACAACAGTCTTGAGTTGAAAGATATAATATCATTTTTGTGTAGTTAGTTTGACTAAGAGGTGGGTAATAAAATGTATCTTAAAGGAAGAGTGGGTAATGGGTGATGGACTATGAGAAGGGGAAAGGATAGGAAAAAGGAGAAAATATAATAAACAGAATAGAACAGAAATGCAGATAAAAATGGAACACACAGGCTACCAAAAACAGCATCTCCTTCCATATTCTCAGTCTTAGAACTATTCCTGCTTGTTACAGACTAAAAAAATAAAAACTAAAATACTAAGAGTAGAATTAAATATATACTGATGCCTACGTTTGCAAGAACTGGTAGAGTTTGTGCAGTTTCAGAGCCAGGATAAATGTGCATATTTAAATAATGTAGATTTATCACTTTATTATTGGAAACCCACATTTACTTGGTTATATTGAGAATGTCTGTTTTTATATATATTTGTTAGATAAGAAGTTTTATTATGATCATTATTATTTTTCTTTGGACATAGCCTTGAATGAAATATTCTTTGTGTCTTTAATAATGCCTCACAGACAGCAAAGATTAAGATACCTGAGAACTAGACTAAAATGTTGGTAAAATTACATCTTTTTGTGCAGTTTATATGTTTCCTTTACCTCTTGGAAAAATACCTGTTTACTTCCCTGAGTGACAGGGAATGTTATAGTCCTTGGTATGACATTAAAACTTCAGAAGAGCACGCTAGAATCTGTACTGCCTTAAGCATACTTAATGGTATCAGCTACATTATGATTAAAGAATTGATTACTAGGTTATAAATCTGTCCAAAAACTGATGTTCAATGTTGAAATTCCAGGAATATGTTGCAGTGCTTTCTGAATCATAGTTAGCTGTACAAACTTAGAAAGATGGATTTATGATCTTTTGAAAATAAAAAATTGCTTTTATTCAATTTGATATCAGAAATTAGAAAAAGGAGACTAATATTGAGTGCCTATTCTAGGCCTGACACACAATACATTTTATTAAATGTAATCAAAACAATCCAACAAGGAAGTCATTTACCCCATTAAACAACTGAGGAAATTGAAGCTTGTCTTCCAAGGTTGCATGAGAAAGACAAGAAGTTTTTTTTTAAGCAGTAGATGTATGTCTTCTATATTATTGCTTACCTCTCTCTCTCTCTGTTCCCAAATTAGTTATGATGAAAACTGAAACCTTGCTTTGTCTTTGACCTATTGATAGATATGAAGGGTCATTGGGTAATGAGGAATGACTTCCTTTTTCATCAGATTGCTATAATGAAAGCAGTTCATGTATGATAGCAATAAAAGATTCTGTCTATTTCAGTCTCCACTGAGTTTTGCTAATTACCAGAAAACCTGTCCTTATTCCAAATGAGGATTTAATCAACTGACAAATAAAAACAAAAGATAAAAATACTAAACTAAAAGTTAATTCTTTGAAAAAAAAACAATATTAAAAAGTTTCTATTTTGAAAAGCATTTGGTATGCTTTAAAAATTAAACATATAATGATTTTTTGCAACTTAATTCATAAGGAAATTTATTTTCTGATGCTTAACTATTTTATTGTTTTGCTAAGTTCACAGTGTAATATTAGATGCTAAAAAATTATACACAATTATCTTGCNAAAAAAAAACAATATTAAAAAGTTTCTATTTTGAAAAGCATTTGGTATGCTTTAACAATTAAACATATAATGATTTTTTGCAACTTAATTCATAAGGAAATTTATTTTCTGATGCTTAACTATTTTATTGTTTTGCTAAGTTTACAGTGTAATATTAGATGCTAAAAAATTATACACAATTATCTTGCCTTAGAATATCTATAAATTTCCTCTACGATTATATTTATTTTAAAAGAGTAAAGACAAGTTAATTTCAGTTAATAGTTTTGGCGATTGCTTAGATTACCTGAGCATGAGGTGATTTGTGGTAAGCTGGTTTATTTAATATATTATCTGAATGGCAGTGTTTCCTCCCCATTTTTCCATCATCATACATAAAGAAAATAATATTTTCTGTAATTCCATTTGCATGTTGTAGAGGAGGGGTAAAGATATTTGCTCAATCTGTAATCTTGATCATTTTATTCCTGTATTTGAGGAATGTATATAGTTCAATCTAAAAAACAAATATATTTTCATTATAGAAAATCAGAATAATTATTAAGTATATTAGATATTAAAAATAACTGATATTATTAGTTATGTATAAACTAAAATTGCTCATGACTCCATCAATCAGAAAAAAACCTTTAGGTATCTTCGACTTATATAGCTAGTTTATCCATATGCTTTCAACAATTTCTCTTGAGTTTCTACTGCATAGTTCTGAATATGTATACATATTAAAAGATTTTATTTTTTAGAGCAGTTTTAGGTTTACAGCAGCTGAGAGGGAGATACAGAGATTTCCCATATAGTCTCCGCCCTGTCACTGCCAATGATGTATATAGCCACCCCAATTATCATCACTCACCACAATTCTTTTTTACCATTTAAGAATGAGCCTACATTCAGTTCAGTTCAGTCGCTCAGTCATGTCCGACTCTTTGTGACCCCATGAATCGCAGCACGCCAGGCCTCCCTGTCCATCACCAACTCCCGNCTAGTGTGATCAGATTGACTAGCTTTCTGTGAGTATGGTTTCAGTGTGTCTGCCCTCTGATGCCCTCTTGCAACACCTACCATCTTACTTGGGTTTTTCTTACCTTGGGCATGGGATATCTCTTCACGGCTGCTCCAGCAAAGTGCAGCTGCTGCTCCTTACCTTGGACGAAGGGTATCTCCTCACCGCCGCCCTTCCTGACCTTCAATGTGGTATAGCTCCTCTAGGCCCTCCTGTCCCCTTGCAGCCACCGCTCCTTGGACATGGGGTTGCTCCTCCCGGCCGCCACCCCTGGTCTAGAACACCGGGTAGTTCCTCTAGGCCAGTGCGCTGTTCGCAGCTCCTGCACTTCCCTCAAAGTCCATAGTTTACCTTAGGGTATACTCTTGGTATTGTACAATCTAAGGATTTGGACAAATGTGTAATGATATGGATCCGTCATTAATCGTATCACAGAGTATTTTTACTGCACCCGAAATCTGATCTCTGCCTATCCACTCCTCTCCCTTCTATTCTAGACCCCTGGCAATCCCAAATCTTTTTACTGTCTCTACAGTTTTACCTTTTCCAGAATGTCATATAGTGGAAATCATACTATGTATGGCCTTTTCAGAGTGGCTTATTTCACTTAATAATAAGCATTTAAGGTTTTTCTCCCACGTTTTTTCATTGTTTAACAGCTTACTTCACTTATTAGTGCTCAATAATATTTCCTTGTATGGATGAACCACAGCTTATTCATTTACCTGCTGAAGAACATCTTGATTGCTCCCAAGTTTGGGCAATTATAAATAAAGCTGCCATAAATATCTATATGTAGGTTCTTGTGTGGACATGAGTTTTCTGGTTCATTTGAATAAATATCAAGGAGTGCATTTGTTAGACTGAATGATAAAAATATGTTTAGTTTGGTCAGAAACCACCAAAATGTTTTCCAAAATAGTTGTAACATTTGTATTTCCACCAGCGATTGATGAGAGTTCTTGTTTCAAATTCTTGGTAGCATTTGATATTGTCAGTGTTCCAAATTCTAATAGGTGTATAATAGGTGTATAGAGCTATTTCATTGTTATTTTAATTTGCATTTCCTTGATGACATGCAAGTGGAGCATATTTTCATATGCCTGTTTTCTACCTATATATCTTCTTTGGTGAGGTATTTAAAAACTTTGACTGATTTTAAATTGATTTGTTTTCTTAATTGTTGAATTTGAGTTCTTTATAAATTTTGGAAAACAGTCCTTTTCTAAATGTGCCTTTTGCAAATATCTTCTCCGAATATATGGCTTATCTTCTAATTCTCTAGACATTGTATTTTGCAGACATGTTTTTCATTTTAATGAAGTCCAGCTTATGAATTATTTCTTTCATGGATCATAACTTCAGTGTTGTATCTAAAAATGCATCATCATACCCAAAGTCATCTAGGTTTGCTCCTCTGTTATTAATGTCATCTAGTTTTATAATTTCATATGTATTTATGTTTAGAACCCATTTTTAGTTAATTTTTGTGATTGTTGTAAGGTTTGTGTCTTAATGCTTTTTTTTTTTGCATGTGGCCATTTAGTCATTCCATCACCAATTGTTGAAGTAACTTTTTACCTCATTGTATTTTTTTTTCCCTTGCTTAAAGATCAGTTAACTATGTGATTCTCCTTCTTGGATCTTTATTGTGTTCCACTGAACTGTTTGATTATTCCATTTCAAGACCACACTGTCTTGATCACTGTAGCTTTACCATAAGTATTGAAGTAGTGTAATGTCAGTCTTCAACATGGTTCTTCACCTTCAGTATTAAGCTGCCTACTCTGGATCTCTTGCCTCTCCATAGAAACTTTAGAGTCAGTTTGTCCATATCTGTAATTTTCTGATATTTTTATTGTGATTGAATGGAATCTATAGAGCAAATTGGGATGAACAGACATCTTGACACTATTGAGTTTTTCTATCCATGAACATAGAATATCTTTCCATTTACTTAGTTCTTATTTGATTTTGGTTATCAGAGTTTTGTGGTTTTCATCATACTGATATTGTACCTATTTTGTTAGATTTATATCTAAGTATTTAACTTTGAGGAGGGACAAAGAAAAAGCTAGAGGGACTATTGTAAGTGGTATTCCATTTTTAACTTCTAATTCCCCTTGTTTATTGTTAGTAAGACATTTTCCTCAGGAAAAAATATTGAAAAATTTATTATCAGTGGACCTGCCTGAAAGAAAAGTTAATATAAGTTTTTTAGTGAGAAGAAAAGTAACATAGATCAGAAAATTCAAATCTGTAGCATCAAAGAAGGAATAAATGAAGATAAAATTTTAAATATATATATATTTCTTATTTGTGATTGATCTAGAAGATAATAATTTGTTCAAAATAATATCAAGAATATATTTAATAATGTGTGGGTTATATATGATATAAATTTTACATATATATGCTTGTGTATGTTTATATATAATGACATAAATGAAAGCAGTATATAAAATATAGGAGGGAAGAGTAATTGTTTTATTATTATAAGGTACTAAAGCTATCTATAAAGTGGTACAGTGTTATTTGAAAGTGGACTTGGATTAGTTGTAAATGCATATTGCAAACTCTAGGATAACACCACTAAAAATGTTTTTGAGTATGACTGATATGCTAAATAAAAAAGGAGAAAAATGGAATCATACAAAATGTTCAATAAAAGACAATGGCAGAAAAACAGAAGAGAAAACAGGAACAAAGAACAGGGTAACAAAAACAGAAAACAAATGCTTTTTCCCTGGTCTCTTCAAATNATGACTGATATGCTAAATAAAAAAGGAGAAAAATGGAATCATACAAAATGTTCAATAAAAGACAATGGCAGAAAAACAGAAGAGAAAACAGGAACAAAGAACAGGGTAACAAAAACAGAAAACAAATGCTTTTTCCCTGGTCTCTTCAAATTGCACTCCCTTCCTTTTGGTATGTGTGCCTTGTAATTTTTCTTGACATAGAAAAACTAGACATAATGTGGGCTTCCCGGTGGCACTAGTGATAAAGAACCCATCTGCCAGTGCAGGAGACATAAGAGACACGGGTTCAATCCCTGAGTTGAGAAGATACCCTGTAGGAGGGCATGGCAGCCCACTCCAGTGTTCTTGTCTGGAGAATCCCATGGGCAGAGGGCAGGCTACAGCCGTAGAGTTGGGAAAAATCGGATACAACTGAAGGGACACAGCACGCAGAGCACAAACGTAATACACTCTGTAAAAAGAGCTGTTGCAGATAGACCTTTAGTGATGCAGTGGTGAGGTGTGGGGAGGAGGCTTTCTAGACTCCTGTGATTTAGGTCTCAGTCCTTTAGTAAGCCTATGCCTGTCGACTGTGAACCTCACAAGAGTTTCTCCATTTATCCCCTTTAGGTGAGAGAGGATTGTTATAGTGGGCTATAGTTAGTTATTTCCCTTCCTGTGGTCAGTTTAACTCTGAAAATACCTTAATAGATTAGGCTCTGATGAAGTCATTTTTCCTGAAGGCAGGCCTTGTTAAGAAGACTAGAGTGCTCTGGAGTACCTAAGGTTGCTTCCATTTCCTTAGAAATACTGTTCCCCAATATCTGCTGTGGGACTCTGGTCAAGCTCCTAGAGCTAAATCACAAAATAATGTGTCCCCTCCAACCTTTTAGCTGAACCGTCCTGGAGATTTTAACTCTCAGATTTGTCCTCTGTTGAGTGCCTAGCAATTTGTCAATTGAACCTCAGAAGCCACGGCCACGAGAAGCCTGTGCCCCACAACTAGAGAGGAGCCCCCACTTGCACTACTGGAGAAAAGCCGGTGCTGCAATGAATACCCAGCACAGCCAGACATAAACAAACAAAAAATTAATCAAAGAAGAGTTGCCGAATCTTTAGTCTGTTCAGCTTTTTCTTTGTTAGGATGGAGTGGTGATATCCAAAGCTCCTTAAATATGGAACCCGAAACAAGTCCTATACTTCTTATTTTACTAAAATGGGAACCTACAAAATTGACAATTTGATAACTTGAATTTTTTCACTTATGTCATAAACTTGTTCTTTACTGTTAAATGTTCTTTGATAGGATTTTAATTAGTGACAATATCTTTTATCACATTAGATATTTTTATCTGGTCTGTTATTGCTTAGATTGCTCCTAATTTTATGCATTATAAACAGATCTTCTGTGAGCATTCATAGAGATAAATATTTTGCACATCTATGATTATGTCCTCAGAGTAAAGAATATAGCTCTTCCTAACCTAATTCCACAGATGAATTAGCAGAAAATATCCTAGATACTGCTACAGTGGAAAAGCATATACCTCTTAAGATACATTAAATAAAATCAGTTCTCTTGTTCTTTCATCAGTTCACAAAGTGATCGAGCCAGTTCTATACAACCTTTCACTGTTTTGGGGTCTGTATGAAAGAGCATGAGAGAGAAAGAGAGAATGAGATGCTTATGGAAGTGCCTTAAATTGCTAGAGAAATAAAGGCTGTTACTCATGCCATTTCAAGCAAGACTGGTACTGGGAGAATCTGGAAATCCCAGGTGCTTTTGTACTTTTATTCTGTAAATTTCATAAGACAGGGAAAATAAAGAAAACCAACACTCCTTCTTAGGTAAAGCATGGGGACAGCTCCTCTCCAGAGGACATCATTTTTTTACTCTGCTTCTCTGATAGGAATGGTGACTTCATTTTTGAGATGCAATGACACCAAAATTCTAGCCACCTTCACCTATATATAGATCTTCATCTATATTGCCTTTGACTCTTCTTCCTTGTCATCTTGTCAATTTTCTTTTGCCAGAGGAACTTGGAACACACCTGTACTTGAACTATTATTTATTTTTTTGTCTGGTAGCAATAAAGTGAAGGCTACCATGGCCAACCATGGGGCATCTCAGTCACATTGTATTAAGAAAAGACTTACTGTAGGATTTAGGGTTGTATTGTGATTTAAGGAATGGTTCATGGAAGCAGGGATTTGCTATTGTTTGCTTGCTGTCAAAAAGCGGGTGTAATTTTATGATTTGCATAATTAATAACTCTTTCTGAGAAGCTGGGTAACCAGCTCTCCCAGCAACTGAGGGGTTTCTGGGGCACAGTATTTTCAGCACACAATCTCCCCCAAATCCCAAGCAAACTAGGAGAAGTTGGTTACCCTACCTGGAAGGTAAAAATGAAAAGAGGCTGAGGCTAGACTTGGTAAAAAAGCAAAGTCACTCACAGGAGCCAGGATTCAGGATATTTGGTTCCTTTTGTGATTTGGATGCTGTTCATGTTTTTGCCTGGATTCAGACATAATTACAAAGTAGCCTGATCTCTTACTGGATCCATCATGGTGGCAGCGTGGTCTAGTGGTGGTGATTTTCTGTGAGATTATTGGTGTTCATAGGACAGGAGGCCACTGCCTAACGACACCACGGCCTTCACAAGGACTTCAGAACAATTTCTAGCTGTCAGGAGCTGTTTTTGTCAGGAGCTTTTCTCCAGTACCCTCCTTTGGGGATTTGAGGGGTACTTTTGTGGTTGGCCAAAGACAGACGACAGTTGTGAGTGTCTGTTGTGAGAGCCTTGGTTTCAGTCATATTGATTCTGTGCCCTAAGAAAATGCTTTGGACTTTGGACAATAAAAATATTGTCCATCTCTCTTCACACAACTCTTCTCTTCAATAAAGTTTTTTTAGTGATTGAGACCAAAAGCAGAATTACTGTTACATTTTTAAACAATCAAATACTTTTTTCCTTCTTATATTCAAAATTCACATTAACATATTTTAGTGTTCTTAATAGTAAATACCATAAAGAAACCCATATCATTTAATTGAAGACACTTTTTTCACAGGACACATTAGCGTTTTGATGAACACTAATATTTCACTATTAAACCAGCATTTCATAGAAATATTAGTTTGTTTTGTGATTGTCTCCTAGTTATGCCTATTGTTTTAAATAATTGGAAATATACATAAAGGGTAAATAATTGTTCTGAGTTAAATTGTTCCGATTTTTAATGGATAAATTTTCTTATTTACAGTCATTGAAAGGAGATAGTTTCATGTTTTTCAGATTTACTGTTTTAATATAAAGTGGTATTTGGATTTTTTGGGGGGAAAATATTTACCTAGTAGATGAAAATATGTATTTGATTTAGTTTAATAGCTAAGGTTATAATACTAGTTAAATTATGAGGCATCATTTTAATTATTAACATTGGTTCAATTATTTTGACTATCTTAAACTCAGTTTGGTTGTCCCATATAATAATTAAATCAACTGTTCAGCAATTAGTTTTCATAACAATGGAGGAACTTAATATGGCCTTAGCTGTATTATGGGCTTCCCTGGTGGCTCCGAGGTTAAAGCGTCTGCCTGCAGTGAGGGAGACCTGGGTTCAATCCCTGGGTTGGGAAGATTCCCTGGAGAAGAAAATGGCAACCCACTCCAGTATTTTTGCCTGGAGAATCCCATAGACAGACGGGCCTGGTGGGCTACAGTCCACGGGTCTCAAATAGTCAGACACAACTGAGCGACTCTTGGTATTGGTAGCTGTATTATAATCCATATTAATGAACTTTCTTTTAGGTTCTGCGGACTACCTGGAGATCACTAGTCCACCAGACCTAAGAAAGGAACATTCTGAGCAAATCAATGAGAGAAAGGAAGTTGAAGAATTATCAGAAGTTTCAGGAAGCACCATACCACAGGCAGTGGTGCTTCCTGCTGAGATTCCATGCGAGGTCAGTAAAGACACCTTGTTATTGTTGTAATGGATACTGCATTCCACTAGAATGTAACTAACACTAGGAGCTCCAATATAGAGGTATTTTTGTTTACTCTGTTCTTGGCTGTGCTCTCAGAATGGCAGAACAATGTCTGGCAGTTAGTAGGCATTTGATATGTATTTGTTGAGTAATAGAATATTGAAATATACATGAAAGCACCATGTTATTAGATGTTACTTGATATGTTGCAAACAGATTTACAATTGCTATACATATGTTTGTGTGTGTGTATGTGTGTGTAGCAAACTGTTCAAAGCAAAGTTAGATTCATATTAACCAGATCAAGGATTTTAATTTCATGAAAGGAAATATGTTCTTGAATAGAATTTGAAAATACTTTAGGACCACCTACCTTCAATTATAAAGCATGTGTCAAAAGCCTACATTATGAAGTGGAAATATCATAACAGCTAGAAGAGCTGGTTTGAGAATAAAAATTGAATGTTAGAGCAAGTAGATTTCTCAGGAGGTGTAATATGGATACATCCTGCTGACATTTCTTCTTCCTAAGTCTTCACTGAACTGAACCACTAAAATAAGCCATGCTAGAGCTTGACCAAAATTTGGGCTGGGTGTTGGAGAAGACTCTTGAAAGTCCCTTGGACTGCAAGGAGATCCAACCAGTCCATTCTAAAGGAGATCAGCCCTGGGTTTTCTTTCGAAAGAATGATGCTAAAGCTGAAACTCAAATACTTTGGCCACCTCATGCAAAGAGTTGACTCATTGGAAAAGACTCTGATGCTGGGAGGGATTGGGGGCAGGAGGAGAAGGGGACAACAGAGGATGAGATGGCTGAATGGCATCACTGACTCAATGGAGGTGAGTTTGAGTGAACTCTGGGAGTTGGTGATGGTCAGGCAGGCCTGGCGTGCTGCAATTCATGGGATCACAAAGAGTCGGACATGACTAAGTGACTGAACTGAACTGAACTGAGCTGAACTGAATGAATCTCCAGAAACTAAAAAGATGCTGGCCCCCAATATCTGCAGTGTACTTGAGCAGAAAGAGCCAAAGATACAGGAGAAGCTTGAGAGTTGCATGAGAGAGTCCTTCAGGTAGAAGCCAGTATTTAGGTGACAGGAGCTGCACTTGTCTGCTTGCTGGACCGTGCTTAGTCACTCAGTCATGTCCAATTCTTTGTAACTCCATGGACTGTAGCCCACCAGGCTCCTTTGTCCACGGGGATTCTCCAGGCAAGAATACTGGAGTAGGTTGCCATGCCCTTCTCCAGGGGATCTTCCCAACCCAGNGTGCTTAGTCACTCAGTCATGTCCAATTCTTTGTAACTCCATGGACTGTAGCCCACCAGGCTCCTTTGTCCACGGGGATTCTCCAGGCAAGAATACTGGAGTAGGTTGCCATGCCCTTCTCCAGGGGATCTTCCCAACCCAGGGATCAAACCCAGGTCTCCCACATTGCAGGAGGCAGATTCTTTACCATCTGAGCCACCAGGGAAGCCCAAGAATACTGGGGTGGGTAGCCTATCCCTTCCTCAAGGGACCTTCCCAACCCAGGAATCAAACCAGGGTCTCCTGCACTGCAGGCGGGTTCTTTTCCAGCTGAGCTATCAGGGAAGCTCACTTGTCTGCTTACTGGGAGGCATAT
Source organism: Neotragus pygmaeus (assembly GCA_006410875.1). Lineage (NCBI taxonomy): Eukaryota > Metazoa > Chordata > Mammalia > Artiodactyla > Bovidae > Neotragus > Neotragus pygmaeus. The sequence goes on along the minus strand of SJYV01024581.1, from coordinate 29,955 downwards.
TTGGGGAGAAAATCCTCTGATCCTGATGGTTCCTGCAGCCCTGGCAGAAGCAGAATGTTCTGTGCAATTTTGAAAAGCTTATTTCCCTCATCTCCAGACCTCATGCACAAGCAGGAGAATTGCCAACAATTTAAGTTACTATGTTGTCAGTGCCAGAGGAACAAAAACTTCTTTGGCACTCCCTTAGAGACCCCAGGAACTGGAACTGTACAGGTTGGAGGGAACCGAGACAGAGGAATCAGGCAAAGAAATATTACAGCCTACTTGAGGAAGGAAGCCCAGGCCAAATAATCAGAACCAGCGGCTCCTACTGAGAAATAATGGAAGAGACAGAAATTAGTAGAAGAGACTATAAAAGGGAAATGAAGACTATTCTCAAGTAGGTAAAGTCAAAGTAAAAAAAAAAAAAAAACCCTCTGGAACTAAAAATTGTTCACCAAGAATTATGCAATGAGTCTAACTAGCTCCTTTTAAAAATATCTGCAACAGTAAAATTTGAACAATATAAAACCTTTCCATTATTAAATTGCAGAGGCATCAAAATCCAAAAATTAAATCCCACTGCTCTCCAGGTAGAAATCATGCACTCAGGTGGCTAGGGAGGACCAGGGTTCTTTCCATAGCAGAATTGTGGACTGTCTTTTATTTATTGACATGGATATAATTCTATCAGAATCTTTGAAGGGTCTGAATTAAATTATTTCAATTCCAAATCTTTCCTGGGAGGCCCACTTTTTAAACAATCCTAAGATTTGAAAGATCATATAAGACTATTTTAGTACCAGCCAGCTTCCCAAGTGGCAGTTCAGGAGATATAAGAGACACGTGTTCAACCCCTGGGTCAGAAAGATCTCCTGGAGGAGTGTTCGACAACCCAGTCCAGTATTTTTGCCTGGAGAATTCCATGGATAGAGAAGCCTGGAGTGCTACAGTCCATAGGGTCACAAAAAGTTGGACATGGCTGAAACGACTTAGCATGTACACACTAAAAATTTGAAACAGACTGATCCCTGGACCAAAAATAGTCATCCAAGTCAAAATCTTGTATTCTTAGAACCTGGATCTTAGTATAGTCTAAATTCATGCCCCAGTTTTCATGCACCACAAGAAAGATGAGTGAAAATCATGCTTCAGATTTACCAGGAACCTGCATCTCTTATGTCTTCTGCATTGGGAGGTGGGTTCTTTTACCACTAGCAGCACCTGGGAAGCCCAGGATAGCATTCAGTCTATACCAGTTGTCTGAAAGCACAACCTTTGCACTTACTCGTTTCTGAGAAGTCTTCAAGTTACTGGGTAAATGGAATCCACTTAAATGTATAGCTTTCTCTCTCCAGAAATGATATTTGAGACTTCTTTGCTATTGTACAAAATCTAGAAATTTATGAAACTGTCATTGCCAGTCACTAGGTCGTATTTGAGATGTGCCTCCTTTGCTCCCAGTATCTTCAAATTCTATGAATTTCCCCTTACACTTTAAAGTTTCTGGCATGCCATTGTTGAGATTCAGTCTATTGGTGTCATCTTCATTCTGTCTGATGAACCGGGAATTAGTATCTCTCCTGCTGTCTCCTGCTGCAGAATGGCTTGAGTCTGTAGACCTGCCACTAGCCAAGTGCTCTCCCTGAGCCCTCCTCTGCTCTGGAGAAGTGGTGTTTATTGGTGTAACTGAGGCTGCAGGTGAGGCTGCTGCGGCTTTTGACCCCAGGAGCCTGGCCCTTTTGATTCCTTCTGCCTAGTCATCTTTCCCAGCATTGTTCCTTTCCTGGACCTTGAAATTTGTGCCACTTTAAAATCAACAGAAAAACTTTTTTTTTCTTTTGACAGTTTGTGTATGTGTGTGTGTGTGTGTGTGTGTGTGTGTGTGTGTGTGTGTGTGCGCACGTGCGTGCACTAGTGAAGATGTGCCTCCGGTGTTCTATTTATGTAAGTTATTCTCTGTCTTTTTAAGAAACACCTAAATGGGTCTTAACAGTTTAAATTTGTTTAATTCAGTCTCTTCTTTTCCCTTTTCTAGGATTAGCAATCTTTGCTCTGTTTTAGTGTTTGTTAAGCTTTTTGTTGTTTTTTATGGGCCAAGATACTTGCTTTTCTAGCATATTCCTCTTGATTTTGTCTTGTATAGCATAACATATCGTGAGAGATATGAAATCAGTGAGTTCTAAGTCTTCCAAACAAGTTCATTGTTCAAAGCAACCTTACCGAATTTTGTTCCTGATGAATTATCCACTTGGGAGGCATTCTCCCATTGAAATAACATCTAAACCAGAACTGAACCTGGTCTGTTATTTGCTAGCTTCTTTTCCCTTTGCTGTGTATTTACCCCAAAGTCCTAATTTCATTAATTTCTCAGGAAGATTCCCTCAGAACAATGATTCTCATCTGGGAGTGATTTGGCTGTCTCTCCCAAGGAGATATCTGGCAAAGTCTACAGACAAGTTTGTGATAACTGGGGTTTGCTCCTGGCATCTGCTGAGTAGAAGCCAAGGATGCTACTAAAAAACTCATAGTGCACAGGTTATTCCCCATAGCAGTGACTTCTCTGGTCCCAAAATGTCAGTGGTGTCAAGGTTAAATCCTGCACCAGATGATAGAAAATACATTCATGCTTCTCAGTAATAGGTCACCTTCAAATCACCCTAGGAATGGCATTCAAGGAGGCAGTGCTCTTCTTCAGAGGTTTGTCTGCAGCCCGGGCAGTTCTGTGATCACTTGTTAGAGCTGTGCTATGCTGAGCTAAGTTGCTTCAGTTGTGACCAACTCTTTGCCACCCCATGGACTGTAGCCGGCCAGGCTCCTCTGTCCATGGAATTCTCCAGGCAAGAATATTGGAGTGGGTTTCCACAAGAATACTGGAGTTGGGAAGGGGATCTTCCCAGCCCAGGGATCAAACCCACTTCTCTTACATCTCTTGCATTGGCAGGAGGATTCTTTACCACTCACGCTACCTGGGAAGCCCTTCTTGTTAGAGAGGCATCATGTCTAAGCAGTAATCCAGTCACTGGATAATTTTTAATGGATTTGACCTGAAGCTTTAAGAGGGATCCTTTGAGTGTTTTCCTCAATGGCCCTTTCAGAAATACTGTGGTTTGCTCTAAATGCCTCCTGCCTCTCCTGGAGCCCCAATCATGGGTCAGTAATGGCCTCTCTATTGCTTCTTCCATCCTAAAGAGCAGCCAAGAGGAGCTTATTTTTATCTTATCTGTGTAGGCAGGACTTCAATATGGCATTTTCCCTTCCTTTTGATAGAATCTGCTCCAATCTCAGCTTTCCCCAACCCCGAACCTCTTACTTCCTTTCATATAGTTATATATATTTCTTTATGTTTATGTTATTCTTCCATAGCTACTGTTCAGATAAGACTGGTTACTTGTTGATTTTTGAGCGAATTTAAATCTTAAACTTATAGTATCACCACACACACAAAAAAACACCTTTTAGTGGGCTTTATCAGCAATTATAGCTATATTAATTTCATTGACTTGTTTTTCTGAGTCCTAGAACATGGCACATCCCCTGGTAAAGGCCTTCATTTTATTTGACCTTCACTGACGTATATGTCTGTGTCTGCAACCATAATATGAGTCTCCAAACCCAAATCTGTTCAGATCACAGATTGTATAACCAGTGAATCTAGAGAAACTCTGAGAATACATGAACGACTCTTAGCAGGGCCCATGGGGATGCTACAAAAACCTCTGAGATTAGCGGCTTCCTGTTCACTCCTTGGCACTGAATACAGTTTAAAACAATACACAGAAACTAACAGCACTGCCCACTTATTTCTGACATCAAATCACACATTAGATCTTGGTAACCAATCTTAACTTAAAGTCAGGTCCTATGATTTAATCGAAACATAACAGTAAAAGCAGCAAAAGATTATTGTGTGTGTCACTGCCTAAAATGTCCACGTTGTGAACATTACCCCTTCAGTGGTAAGGTTTTACAATGACAAAAGGTGTTTTTTTTCCCCTTTAATCAAGTGTTTCTCAAATTAAGCAGCATACAGGGATGACTTGAGGAGGTTTTACAAAGCAAAAATGTCTGAATCCTAAGGTTAGAGATTAAGATGTAAATAGTCTGAGTTTTGGCCTGGACATTAGGAGTTTTAAAAGCTTCCTAGGTGATTCTCCAAGATGAGAATTAGCAGCCAAATTTGGTACCATTGCCATGACCTAATCCTTGCTCTGCCATCACAGGTCAGGTCAGGGTCAGCTTCAGGGACTTGCACAGTGCTGGCTTAATAAGGCCCATGCCCGTGCAACTGTGCTTGTAGAGCTAGTTCCTATTAATTATGAATATATGAAAAGAGCCACTGGTCTGAATGCATAAGTCAAAGTAAGCCGATATGATCCACGAGAATCAAAATCCTTTGTTACATGTACTTAATGATTCATTAAAGTCTAGAAGGGCACCCACCCTGAGACAATCTAGAAACTCCACTACCGACGTGTTGTACTACAGACAAAGTTCCAGCCCTTTTGGTGAGGTCTCAAAGTTTGTTTGCAATGCAGCAAATCTAGAGAGTTTGGTGGTGATTATTATTATAACTCTTTCTCAATTTGAATGCTCAGAGCCAGATAAGGTGTAAACAAAGAAGTTAGATTGAGAGCAAAATAGCATCTTCTGATAAAACTGAATTTATGACCATTTGAGTGTCCTAATATTTCCTCCATTGAATTAAATTTGTCCATATAATTGTAGCTTTAATTAAGATGTCCATAATAATTAAGGCTTCCCCAATGACTCAGACAATTAAGAATCTACCCACAATGCAGGAGCCTTGGGTTCAGTCCCTGGGTCTGAAAGATCCCCTGGAGAAGGGAATGGCAACCTGCCCTAGTATTCTTGACTGGAGAATTCCATTGACAGAGGAGCCTGGTGAGCTACAGTCCCTGGGGCTTCAAAAAGTTAGACACAACTGAGCAACTAACACTTTCACTATTTCCACTTTCATAATAATGAAGAACAGGGCTGGATGAGTGCAGGCCTTCCCTCCTCAGCAGCCCCCTTTGAGCATGGACATGCAAGAAGCAGATGAAGCTGTGAGTCCTGAGGGGGATAAGGAATAAGGCTTGCTCAATGTAAAAAAGAAAAATAAAAGTCATATTTTTATAGGCTTATTCCATCTCAATTTGAAAATACATATAGATTGCCTCTTCAATTTCTTTTTAAAGATTTTTTTTTATTTGGACCATTTTTAAAGTCTGTTAAATTTGTTACAGTATTGCTTGTATTTTTGTTTTTATTTTTTGGCTGCGAGTCACGTGGGATCCTAACTCTCCAACCCACACCCCCTGCATTGGAAGGTGAAGTCTTAACCCAGAACCACCAGGGAGTTCCCCAGAGCACCGCTTATGTACCTAATTCTTACAAGATGCCAAAATGATATAAAAATAAAAATACCTTCAGGGTGTTTAAAATCTGTCTGGGAAGCCTCAACACAGACATTAAAAACTTATTAAGACCAGAGGGCATGACTTAGAAAGGTTCAAATGATGAGTACATGTGTGAAATGTTTCATGATCCTTTCGGAAGTTGTACGTGAAACCTGAGATGGACCTTGGTGAACAGGATAAGTATGAGGAAATGGAGGGAGAGTAGGAACTCAAGAGCATGCCAACATTATGCGCAAATAGGAGAGGCTTCCTAATTAGCAGGGCCCAGGTGGGCTGCTGTCTATGGGGTCCCACAGAGTTGGACACAACTGAAGCGACTTAGCAGCAGCAGCAGTGTACAATGGAAAGGTAGAGACCCCCGTTCTAATTATTAAGCATTTCAAGGTGTGATAGGAGAACATTAAAACAAGTGCAGGTTCTGTGCATTTTCAGAGATTACATGCCCTTGGAACTTGTCCCAGTTACAAATGAGGTGTCGGTGCCTCCAGGGGTGGTCATTTGCTGATCTTTTGTTTAGACCTCTTCTCTGGAGATGGTTGAAACGTGGGAGAGAATCTGGTGCATAAGAAGCAACCCATGGAAGCACCCGGCTTCCCAGGTGGCGCCAGTGGTAAAGAATCCGCCTGCCAATGCAGGAGACTTAAGACACATGGGTTCGATCCCTGGGTGGGGAAGATCCCCTGGAGGAGGAAATGGCAGCCCACTGCAGTATTCTTGCTGGAGAACCCCGTGGACAGAGGAGTCTGGCAGGCTACAGTTCATAGGATTGCGAAGAGTCGGACATGACTACAGCGACTTGGTGTAGCATGGCATGTGAGCACCCACGAATGAGGATGAGTTGCTGGCTGAATATACAACAGGAGAGGATGCTCGGGATTACTAAATTTTGAAGGCGAGAGGTCAGAGTTTTACAGGAAGGGATGAACAAATAGAAGAAAACACCAAAGAACTTTGAAGCTGGATTTGAGTCAGAGTGAAAATGGGAAGTCATTAAAGCTGTAAAGTAAGGAGACAGATGTGAGCAAGTGAGGGACTAAAGAACTGCCTTGGAAGTGTGGTCTCTGAAGAGGAAGTGGCAGGCGTGAGGACCAGAAGGAGCGCCAGTTACTGACCTCAGACTCAAACGAAGCAGTGCATGAGGAGGCATCGGCAGAGAAACAGAAGCATTTCCCATAGGTCGGATGTGTGAAGCCAGAACAGGAGGTGGACTCGTGGGATCTTTTCTCAAAGTGCAATTTATTTGATGTAGAGAAATTTAGTTCAGAATATCCTGTGGATAAATACTTGGGAGCACTAGACTCTGCTGGAAAAATGCCAGAGGTGGATGTGTGTCAACTGAAATGATTTTTTTTAACATCAACATATTTGTAAAAACCCCATAGTACAGAGCATTAAAAATGTAAGTTTTATTGGTGGGTGATTTATGCTTAGGGAAATAATATTTAAATATGAGAATTTTGAAATTAATGACTTTTGGGTAAACACAGTTTTATAAGAGCTTATAAATAGGATTCCTGTTTATTTTGTGAATGACTGAAATTCAGTTTGACTTTGAAGAAAACCTTTGAAAGGTGATATCTGAGATAATCATAAAATATATTTCATTTTAGTTATTTTGAAAATTAAAACAGCATCATGTAAACAATAGTACAGAGTTTAATTTAAATAATTCTGATTGATTTTCAGAATGTAAATCTTTGTATTCATTACTCTCATCTTAAAATAGAAATATAATAGCCTTCCATATTGGTTTTTGAGGTGTGTGTGTGTGTGTGTGTGTGTGTGTGTGTTAGGATTAAAGGAAATGGCTTTATATAAAAAGTGATTAGCCAGTATAAAATATGTGAATGCATCCTCAGTCAGTCATGTCTAACTCTTTGTGATTTCATGGACTGTAGCCCACTAGGCTCCTCTGTCCCTGGAATTTGCCAAGCAAGAATACTGGAGTGGGGTGTCATTTTCTCCTCCAGAGAATCTTCCTGATCCAGGGATTGAACCCATGTCTCATACACCTCCTGAATTTGCCGGTGGATTCTTTACCAACCCAGTATAAAACAGATGCTCAAAAGATGTTTAGCCCTTCCTTTTCTCTGTATTAAATCCAATCTTCTTATCCTTAGTTTTCTCTCAGGAATTTTTTTCAAAAAGATTTTTCAATAACCCAATAACAATATCTTTGTAGTTGTTCAGTCGCTAAGTCACTTCCAACTCTTTGCAACCCCCTGGACTGCATCACACCAGGCTTCTCTGTCCTTCACTGGCAAACCCAATAGAGTATTGTAAAGTTAAATTTAAAAATAAATAAATAAATAAATTTTAAAAAAAAATAAAAATAAAATAAAAAAAAAAAACTCATATCCATTGAGTCTGTGATGCCATCCAACAATCTCATCCTCTGTCATCCCCTTCTCTTCCTGTCCTCAATCTTTCCCTCATCAGGGTCTTTTCCAATGAGTCAGCTCTTCCCATCAGGTGGCCAAAGTATTGGTGCTTCAATTTCAGTATCTATCCTTCCAATGAATATTCAGGGTTGGTCTCCTTTAGGATTGACTGGTTTGATCTCCTTGCTGTCCAAGGGACTCTCAACAGTTTTATCCAGCACCACAGTTCATAAACATCGATTCTTTAGCGCTTAGCTTTCTTTGTGGTCCAACTCTCACATCCATTTTTCTATTGGAAAAACCATAGCTTTGACTATATATGGACCTTTGTCAGCAAAGTGATGGCTCTGCTGCTTAATACACTGACTAGGTTTGTCATAGCTCTTCTTCCAAGCAGGAAGCGTCTTTTAATTTCATGGCTGCAGTCACTCTCTGCAGTGATTTTGGAGCCCGAGAAAATAAAATCTGTCACAGTTTCCATTTCTTCCCCATCTATCTGCCATGAAGTGATGGGACTGGATGCTATGATCTTAGTTTTCTGAATGTTGAATTTTAAGCCAGATATTTCGCTCTCTTCTTTTATTTTCATCAAAATGCTCTTTAGTTTCTCTTTGCTTTCTGCCATTAGGGTGGTAGCATCTGCATATCTGAGATTGTTGATATTTCTCGTGGAAATCTTGATTCCAGCTTCTGTTTCATCCAGTCCAGCATTTCACATGATGTATTCTGCATATAAGTTAAATCAGCAGGGTAATGATATACAGCCTTGACGTACTCCTTTCCCAATTTTGAACCAGTCATTACTTGTCTGGTTCTAACTGTTTCTTCTTGACCTGCATACAGGTTTCTCTGGAATGGGGGAAGGTAGTCTGGTATTCCCATCACTTTAAGAATTCCCCACAGTTTGTTGTGATCCACACAGTCAATGTTTTTAGTACAGACAATGAAGCAGAAATACATATTTTTTTTTCTAGAATTCTATTGCTTTTTCTATGATCCAACAGATGTTGGCAATTTGAATCTTATATACATAGATTTGGGCTTCCCTAGCTTTTCCACCTTAATAAAGTCTTGAAACTTTTAGATTTATAACCTCTAGTCAACTCAACAGCTTTCACTGGTATTCATCACAAAGAGTAACAAAAGAATCTCTTATTGGTAAGATTAACAATACACTTGACCCTTGAACAACAGGGGCTTTGAATTGCATGGGTCCACTTATACATGGATTTTTCTCAGTAGTAAATACCCCAGTACAACATGATCTGCAGTTGGTTGAATCGGGGTACTGCTGTTGCAGAGGGTGTACTATCAATCTTATATGGATTTTCCACTGTGCAGAGGGCCAGTAGGTGCTCCTAACAGTTATGTTGTTCAAGGGTCAACTGTATTAGACATCAAAACCAAATAATCATATTTAAAGTATAAGAGGTCTTAAAGCTAAACATGTTCAGTCCTCTTATTTATAGATAAATACACCAAGTCCTAGAAAGGTGAAGGAAAGGGATTTGGGGGAAAAAAAGAATTTGTTTAGCAACTAAATTACATTCCCTGCGGGTCTGTGAAATGATGCTCATCACCTTCACGTAGAACCTCTCACATAGGGATGAGGTGAAAGGAAAAGGGAGCAGCTATGAACTCAGTTGATTCATTTGCAAAATACGGTGCTGGGGAAAAATAAACATTCAATAGACATAAGTTGATAAACTTAAAATCTTGTGAGGCTCACCTTTACATACGTCATTTATGAGTATGGCTGAAACTGTGGACACAATGGTGGTGGTGGCTTAGTTAGTCCCTAAGTTGTGTCCTGCATTTGCAGCTCAATGGACAGTAGCCCATCGTGCTCCTCCGTCTGTGGGATTTCCCAGGCAAGAATACTGAGGTGAATTGCCATTTCCTCCTTCAAGGGATCTGTCCCACCAAGAGATCGAACCTGGGTCTCCTGCCTGGCAGACGAGTTCTTTACACTAATTACATGTTGGACCTTTATCACTAATAAGTGTATTTGGTTGGTTAATGAAAACTTTTCAAATGCCTGATTGAGTTATATTTTTCATCATATAGAATCCTGGTGAAATATTTATTATTTTGAGAGATGAAGTAACCAGTGATGCTGTGGAGGTTGAATTTACATCAAATAGTAAATGCATTAGAACACAGCCGGCCCTCTGGAATAAAAGTGTCTGGAGTATGAAAGCTTTAGGTAAGAAATTTTTTATGCTTTAATAAATATAAAACATCATTCTGAGTTTCTTTCAATAAATTTCTGGTAAATGGTTTCACTTCTCTACAGAAACTAATATTGTTCTGCAGGTGTTTCCTGTGTTTAGCTTTCACACATCCAAGGCTGTTATTATTAATCTGAGCTTGCAAAAGCATGAATGTGTGAATTATGAGAAATTAGCCTATGTATCATGTGGTGAAATGACAGGCAGTAATATCATGTACTTTTAACTGTCTCAGCAAAGAGCACTTTAAGTGTTAGCTATTAAATCAGAGAATTAAAATCATTCACTTTATTGTAACAGGATGAGCAAACATTTGGATTTTCATTTGTAATTTTCTTCTTTTTTTGTTTTTTTGTTTCTGCCATGCCCCTGAGTATGTTTTTGCTTGTTTGGAAAGCATAGTTCTTTTTCATTATTTTATCATCTTGGTACCATATCTATATACAATCTCCCCTCTTTTCCTTTTNGATTTTCATTTGTAATTTTCTTCTTTTTTTGTTTTTTTGTTTCTGCCATGCCCCTGAGTATGTTTTTGCTTGTTTGGAAAGCATAGTTCTTTTTCATTATTTTATCATCTTGGTACCATATCTATATACAATCTCCCCTCTTTTCCTTTTTTAAGTTATGAACTTAACCATTTATTATCCAACTTTTCTTCAAGATGATTAATTGTATCAGATTTAAAATTGCAGGTAAAATATACAGACTTGTCTTGATAATTGTACTAAAATCAAAATCTAATATATTAATTTCTGAATGTTTTGATATAAATGTAGGTTTTTTAATCTATGATGTTTATTTATGGTGTCCTTTTACAATCAGAGAATAAAACTTTATAAATGTGAATTTAAGTATTTTAAAGTACAAAGATATTCAATCTTATTATGAATTCAGAAATGTAGTAAAAAATTAAAGAGTATGTCAAACGCATCCAGAGGTTTTTTTGTTTTCTTTTTAGAATATAACCCTAATGAAATCCATTTACAGAGCATTTGCAAATCTTTTCTGTTGTGTTGTATAAAGTATGTGTCCCTTCTGTGGATATCCTCACACAGCTTAGATCAGAGTTGGATTATAGAAAGGGAAGACTCTATAAACATCTTAGACACTGCTTCCTGTCATGGACAAGGACATGCAGAAGTGAAGTGAGAAAGAATTCTGTTTCTTTTGCTTTTCTTCCATAGCCTCTTACTTCCTTATGTCATATTTTTAAAATGATTTAATGAACAGTAATTTATAATTAGTTTAGAAGTTAAGCTAAATCTAGTTAGACTAAAATCACTACAGAAAAATCAGTATTGCAAATTAAGAAGTACTGAGATAATACTTCCCAAATACCAAATCAAAATGTCAAATAAAATTATTCACATTAAGATTTTATGTTCAGTTTACCTAGTAGCTAAGAGCAGTGGAAAGAATAAAATGTCAAATTTCAGATGGTTTTCAGAAAAATAGAAAACTGTTATTCCATAATTTCCAAGATATATGAGACTATAATATTATCTATGTGATTGAACAACTAATTTATAGTAAAAATAAATAAACTATTATTTACCAGTTATGCTAATTAAACCTCTCCAACTCTTTTTTTTTTTTAACCAGTGTATTCTGTAAGTTAATGATAGATTTTCTTACAAAATGTTGCCTGTTATGTAACAATATATAGGATAGTTCCATGAATAAGTATGGGACTATGGATGGGGCATGGCTTAGCAAAAATGGCCCCAGAGTCTTACATTCTCTGCCTCGTGGTACTGTTTCTTAAAAATTTTTGAACCCTAGCAAGAACTACATTTTACATTATGATGCAGGATGTATGCATGAATACATAATGAAAACAAAGGTTTTAAAAGCAATACTTAGACTAATAGTTTCAGCCATGACATGTAAAGAGCTTGAAAGTTGCCACTCCCATTCTTACAATAAGAAAAAACTGAACAAACTGAAAATCAGTGACTTTCTTGAACTTGCTGGAGAACTGAAGTTGGAGGGCAAACAACCATTACAACATGTGGAGAGAAAGGTAAATCTAGAGTGACGTCTAAGATCCGCTTGCCTGGAGCAGAAGTCTCTGGAGCCATAATCTGGTAAGAACACCTAAATGGTAATTCTCGTGAATTGCTGAAGGCTAAGTGTGAACTAGCCTGAAAGTAAGAAACCCCTAGAGGCTGCCATCTTATGTGTGCTGAGGCTCAGTTGTATCTGACTCTGTGACCCCATGGACTGTAGCCCACCAGGCTCCTCTGTCCATGGGATTTTTCAAGGCAAAAATACTGGAGTGGGTTGCCATTCACATCTCCAGGGGATCTTCCCAACCCAGGGATCACACCTGAGTCTCCTGCATTGACAGGTGAATGGATTCTTTACCACTGAGTTGTCTTATGAGGCACCTATAATTTTGTAGAATTTATCTCCAGGAATCCCATCAGATTCACACAGTGAAGATCTGAGAAAGATCTGGAAGATTCTGCTGGGTCAGAGGAAGCATAATCAAGGGGAAATACTCTCCATGTGTTCTCCATAATGAAGGTCTACTTTTCAGGGGGAGACACTTTACCAGAGTCTCATCCTACCTGAGGAAGGGAGCCCCCTCTAGCCTTTCTGCCTCATTTAAGGGGTGAGAAAGAAACTATGGCATGGCAGAAATGCTAGTGGAGGTCACAGCAAAAGACACAGGCCCACGAAAAGACTGAGAATCATAAGATTAACGTGCTCCCCTCCGCCCAACATGGCGATTACCACAGCAGTGTCATGACAGTGGGTTACATCTTGAAAATATGCAAGATGCAGTGTCTTTCTGAGGAGCAGCACTTAGGGAAGCACAAGATGACGAGAGAAGACAAGGACAAGAGAGGAAGTCGATGACTTTGGCACTGACAGCTACAGCAAACAGAAGATACAGTCCAACTCCTAGATAGATTACTCTCATCACACCCTTCCCTATTTTACTTCGTATACCCCAGACAAATAGCTCTGGTGGCTCAGTCAGTAAAAAATCTGCCTGCAGTATGGTAGACCCAGATTCAGTCCCTGCGTTGGGAAGATCCCCTGGAAAAGGAAATGGCAACCCACTCCAGTATTCTTGCCTGGGGAATCCCGCAGACAGAGAAGCCTGGTGGGCTACAGTCCATAGGGTCACAAGGAGTTGGACACTACTGAGAGACTTTTTCACTTTTCACCCCAAACAACATATCTGCTTTTCGAAAAGAAATCACAAGATATGCCAGAAAGCAAGGAAAAAACAGTCCAGAGTGATAAAATGCACATCAGACCAGACAAGTGTGACACAGATGTTGGAATTATCAGACAGGAAATTTTAAACAACTATGATTAATATGTTAAGGGCTGTAATGGAAAAGTAGACAACATGCAAGAACATATGGATACGGTAAGTAGGGAGAAACATATTTTTTTCTTTTCATTTTCACTGTTATTCAGAACTTCCTAAATTCATGTCATGCTGAACTAGTGGGTCACAAACCATAGCTGGAGAAACTATGTTTTGCAGCTGCACCAGGCAATATGGTAGCCACTGGCCACATCTGGTTATTTAAACTTTATTATAATTAAATAAAGTTTAGAATTCAGTTGCACTAAGCATATTTCAGGTGCTTCGTTGGAGCATATTCATCATCTCGGGAAGTTTGATTGGACAACACTCACTGTACACTGGAGTTCTCTTTTCTATACAACAGCTGCAGAGTAAGAGGGAGTACCCAATGTGCTCTTGCAGGCTAGCTATCTGTGCAGAATCTGCAGTGACATTAAGGAAATACTTAACTGGTGGCCAAAAGAGCTGTTTTTATTCTGTATTGAGCCATTTATTGGGAAACTTTAGACACATCTCTTGATCTTTCTGTGCTCAGTTTTCTTACTGATAAAACAACTTCTGTACTTGTATTTTAAGTACTCATGTACAGGATGTTTGGAGATGAGGGAGATAATAAATGAGACACCACTGAGACATCCAGCTGAGGAACAGAGTATCAGTCTCTCCCTCTAGCAAATCTCATAAACTTGAGTGGCTTTAAAACTTCCTTCTCTTCCTTTTGGGAGAGAATTGAAGTGTCTTTCTCTATAAATACTGTACTCCTCAGATTGCCCACTCCCTCCTCCTTTATATCCCTTGATATAAAATTTGTCCCATTTCACTCTTGGGCAACCATGCTCAGGAGCACTCCTGGTTCTGAATATCTCACGTATTTGCTAGTGGAGGTCACAGCAAATATAATTCCTGTACCTACTCACTTCCAGGGCAGGAAATGATCTCAATTAGTATCTCATACCATCTAATGCTAGTGTAAACATAGTTTAAAATTTTTCTTGTTCTGCTTCTTTGAATACCAAATTAAAATGGAGGATCTAACCCTGAAGTGGAAACATACCAGGGACGCTTCTCTACTCTCAGGGTTCTTTTGAAGAATACTGATGTTTCAAATTCAGGAGATGGCCTCTCTCTGTTGGTCTCTTTCCACTCTAGAAAAAGTGCTCGTGTGACTTCACTTTCTAAAAAGCACACCTTCCTAATGATGTCCACAGATTCATCTCTGACAGGTGCTATTTCGTGTTACAGGAATTCGAAGCTTCTATAGTCCCCTTTTGCCAAAACTTATAAAAATACATGTGAAGGCTTTAAATGAGAAATATTAAATGATTTTAACTCAGAAAAAAGAAAGTATTCCTCTGGTACCTGCATCTCAGGCAGAAAATTATTTTACACAGCAGGGGGACAATCAATTAAAAGTTGAAAGGAATGTAAAATGTATCCACAAAGAGATAGAATTTCTTGATTAATTAAGAAGCTGTGTTCTGGATAATGTAAATTATAATTTCATATTTCATTTAAAAAATAAGGAAATACTTTAGGATGTGCTAAGTATGCTGAACATACTTAGAAAAATAACTGTTAAGAAATTATTCTAAATATCATACTTCAGGAAGATGGTTTTAACATGTATTAAATTGGTAGCAATTTTTAGGTGTGACTAAGATTTTGAAGCCACCAATATTTATTTAATAATAATTTCCAATCAAAAGTGTTATGTTTATTTCTGTTCTTATAGAAGCTTTATGTGGATTGATTCAAAGTTTACTATGTTCTAGAGTGCTAGATTTGGTTAATAAAGGAACACAACTTCTCAGACAAAGGAAAATAGAAAGTAAAAAGTTAATAATGGATTTGTGAAATATATATATATTTTATGGAAATAGTGAATATAGTTCTGATATTCAGAAATACCTTTGGATTATATTTCCCATAAATTAATTTGTTCCTCCCCTGGAAAGATGTGTGTGTGTGTGTGTGTGTGTGTGTGTGTGTGTGTGTGTGTTGGTCACTTAGTAGCTTCTGACTTCTTGTGACTCCATGGACAGTAGCCCACCAGGCTCCTCCATCCATGGAATTCTCCAGGCCAGAACACTGGAGTGGGTAGCCTTTCCCTTCTCCAAGGGACCTTCCTGACCCAGGGATCAAACCTGGGTCTCCCGCATTGCAGGCAGAATCTTTACCATCTGAGCCACTAGGGAAACCCCACGTGGAAGGATAGACCACTTAAATAGTGGAGACAGAGAGGGTTGTCAGAGATTCTTGAATGGCCTAGAACTTGATATTTAAATTATAAATACAGTTCATTTTTAACCATTGCTCCTCTGTAAGTGTATTTTATTATGTATCTATGTCTGATGGAGGTAGGGAGTTCCATCTTTTCCTTCCACGTCCTTTTTCACCTTCATAACTGACTCTCACATGCTTCCTTAGCTTGATGATCGTGACTTGCATTTGTGTGTAAGTCTGGTGTTAAATGTCACTTGCCTACTTTGTCTAGATAGTAAACGACAGAACTCACTTTCCCTCTCTTCTGCTGAGTCTTTAAATTAATTGGTTTTTATTTATACTAAATAGCTATACAATGTAGACATCACAGTGACCACAGGGTACTGGTCAGGAAAAAGCCAATTCAATTAATATGTTACTAAGGAGAGTCTTTCTACCAGAGGAAGCCATAAAAGTTCATCCTGATTTATCAGTGGAAATAGTAATTAGGTCTTGGTTGAATAAGTGACATTCAATAGATATAAAAGTGTATACAGCAAAAGCAGTACTTCAAATGGCATCTCTTTGGAGGATTTCTCTAAAATCAACATTATTATCAATTGATCTAATGGTAAAATTTTGAGTCAACTAATGACTCAAGACGTCAGGAATATATTAGTTTATTCTCATGTTAAATTCTAAACAAATTAAAGTATTTTAAATATCCTATACTAAGCAATATACTTACCATGTATCTGTCTCTTATACACATCTTAGAATTTATCTNTCAGGAATATATTAGTTTATTCTCATGTTAAATTCTAAACAAATTAAAGTATTTTAAATATCCTATACTAAGCAATATACTTACCATGTATCTTTCATGATTTATCATCTGACTTTTCAGAAGGTTAACATCCCATCGTAAAACTCCTGATTTGTTTTCTGATAAACAAAACCAATATTTGCTTTCAAAATCGTCTTTGTGAAATCTACTGAAATTGATTTAATTTCACTTCAGTAACTCCAGAACCCCTTAACTATATACACACACAGCTGTAGCTGATAAGGTATACTTTATTGCTCCCAGTTTTTTGAGATTTCTGTTACATTCTCTATTGGATGAATACTTACTTTTGGAAGGGAGAACTTTTCTACATTTTTTTTTTTTTTTTAATAATGTAGGTTAAGTGTCTGGTCAAGCAATATGAGAAGAGGAACTTCAGCTTCTTGATCTAGTTAAATCTAAGATTGCCATTTTGGCTTCAAATTTCCCTAAGCAATATTGTGAGAGGTCCTGTAACCTCTTCAGGAGATAAAGTAAAACTAATGCTTAAACATCCGCTGGATCATCAAAAAACCAAGAGAGTTCCAGAAAGACATCTATTTCTGCTTTATTGACTATGCCAAAGCCTTTGACTGTGTGGATCGCAATAAACTGTGGAAAATTCTGAAAAAATGGGAATACCAGACCACCTGACCTGCCTCTTGACAAATCTGTATGCAGGTCAGGAAGCAGCAGTTAGAACTGGACATGGAACAACAGACTGGTTCCAAATAGGAAACGGAGTCTGTCAAGGCTGTATATTGTCACCCTGCTTATTTAACTTCTATGCAGAGTACATCATAGGAAATGCTGGACTGGAAGAAGCACAAGCTGGAATCAAGATTGCCGGGAGAAATATCAATAACCTCAGATATGCAGATGA
>SJYV01024581.1:0-12412 GCA_006410875.1 Neotragus pygmaeus | reverse complement strand
CCATCTCATCCTCTGTCACCCCCTTCTCCTCTAGCCCCCAATCCCTCCAAGCATCACAGTCTTTTCCAATGAGTCAACTCTTTGCATAAGGTGGCCAAAGTACTGGAGTTTCAGCTTTAGCATCATCCCCTCCAAAGAACACCCAGGGCTGATCTCCTTTAGAATGGACTGATTCGATCTCCTTGCAGTCCAAGGGACTCGCAAGAGTCTTCTCCAACACCACAGTTCAAAAGCATCGATTCTTTGGCGCTCAGCTTTCTTCACAGTCCAACTCTCACATCCATACATGATCACAGGAAAAACCATAGGCTTGACTAGACGGACCTTTGTTGGCAAAGTAATGTCTTTGCTTTTCAATATGCTATCTCGGTAACTGTATATTTGTTGATGTGTTACAGCAGAATTTACAATGTAGTGTATCAGTCAGTCACTTTGAACAGCTTGTTCACAAAAAGGCTGAATGGTTGGTATAAATGGCACTTAAGTAAGAGGGTACTAAACCTTCCCTTCCTGAGGGTTTTTCATTGTAATCAGTTGAATAAAAGTTTTTGTGATTTCAATCAACTCTACTCTATTTTACCAAACGATTTTAAGAAACTTTCCAAAAATTAATGGGAACTTTCTTTCTCAGATTAGTAACAAATGCCTAACTTTTAATGAATAATGTTACTGTTCTAAATTCTGAAATATTACATAGAAATGATTATAGATTACTCAAAAAAATGGAGGTTAGAGGATAAAGAGAAAAGATTTATTGCTTTGCTTATTATAATTTTAATGTATGTTTTTATCTGTTAAGTTTTTTTTAAACAATTAAGTGCAAAAGTATACATTTTGTTTTGTGATTTCTAACTGCTAAGGATAAAAAAGAAAACAATTTCATGTTAAAAGTTAGTAAAATTGTTATGAATTCTTAAAACCTCACTTCGTATTCTCTAAGAGATGTAATAATATGGTACATGCATTTATATACTCAGCTCCTCTTATTTGTGTTTTATAGATTTTCCTGCTGGCTCTGTCAATGTTGATGTCTACTGTGATGGAATCATTAAGGCCACAGCAGAGATTAAATACTATACAACCCGGAAGGCTATGAAATGCCTGTTGGGAGCTGCAGGTCCACGAGATGATGTGTACCAGGTGAGCTGATCTTTCCATGAAGTCTGTAATAAGCCAAAGAGCTAACGTAGAATAAATGAATGCATACTTTAGTATAAAGTCTGAATGCTGGTTGAATAAGATGAATTACTGATCAATAGGAAAGGAAGAAATTAACCTCTGTGATGCAGAAATGTAGATAAATTAGTTAGTATAAGTCAAGTCATTTCAGATGATGTCACAGCAGGTTATCCATTACAAAGTATTGAGGCTACTCTGATGGGCTCATTTTAACTGGAGCCTATTATACAGAGTGAAGTAAGCCAGAAAGAAAAACACCAATACAGTATACTGACACATATATATGGAACTTAGAAAGATAGCAATGATGACCCTGTATGTGAGACAACAAAAGAGACACAGACATATAGAACGGACTTTTGGCCTCAGAGGGAGAGGGCAGAATGATTTGGGAGAATGGCATTGAAGCATGTATACTATCATGTAAGAAACGAGGCGCCGGTCTATGTTCGATGCAGGATGCAGGATGCTTGGGGCTGGTGCACGGGGATGATCCAGAGAGACGTTGTGGGGTGGGAGGTGGTAGGGGGATTCAGGATTGGGAGCTCATGTACACCTGTGGTGGATTCATGTCGATGTATGGCAAAGCCAATAGAGTATTGTAAAGTAAAATAAAGTAAAAAATAAATAAATAAAGCAATTATAGACCAGATAAAGACAAAAGGATTAAAGAGAACTTTTGAACAATGAATTTCCTCTTTAGCTAGATGTGGGTAATACAAAATAAAGTTTTGAAGTTAAGGATTCACAAGTCAGGAATACCACCAAAACGGAAGTGTGTGGTGTTAACCTGGAAATTGTTGTTTTCATGAGGACGTTTCCAAGCTCGGTGTATTTTTTTTCTTAGTTTCATTTATCACTTTCTTCCGACAGTGAAAGTTATTTCTTTAAATTAATAACATTTATTTGAAATTCCAGAAAAGCTAAACTTTTCTGGAAACTCTACAGAGAGGAGTTTTCAGGTTCTTTTCCACTGGTGGGACATAGTGGTACTTGGCGGTGATGACTTGCTGTGGAGTTTACAGTCCTGTCCAGGGCCCTTAGTTTGGACATTTTCCAGTGAATGGTAGATACTGTGAGTGCCCTGCCCTGATGGACCGAGAAGGTAAAATGTGCATTTTGACTCATTGTGAGCCGCTCATTTAATTTCTGCATTTTTTGTTGTCGTTGTCGTTGTTACACGATCCACTTTTAGCAGAAAGCTTGCTTAATGTGGAACTTCTTTATATGCTTATTACATCAAATCTTCACTGAAAAAACTGTCATTTCATTCCACAGCTATTTGATAATTAGAATTACAACCTTGCTTAATTACTTTGGTTTTTCTGGGGGAAGGAGGAGGTAGACCAGAGGAAAGGTGAAGAAAGAGGTAGTTGAACTGTGCATGTCATCTTTAGATTTACCAGAAAACACTCCCTTAGGTTTGTAACAAAACCATCAATGATAATGATGTTGACAGGTTGTCAGGAAGCCTTACTATTTAAACTAGCTTGAATTGGTGGCTTTGTTATTTGTTTTGTGTGACACATTTTTTTCTATTAGTATTCTTCTTTATGAATGATATATTTTAGAACAATGGAAAAGGTTAAAATATCCTAGAGAATAGAGAGTAAAATACCATTTGTCAAACTGAGGAGCCTGAGGACATTTGACAAAATGTCTATACTGTAATTGCAAAGCAAAAATAAAAGTAACGGCTTGAAATACAGATTTTTTTCATTTTCCTGTGATGTCTACCTTATTCTACTTTAAAAACTTTATTCATTGCAAAGTGACTAATGAAGCGTTATATTGCATTATAAGGTATTCAGTCAGCATAGAAGTAAAGTAGTCCCCAAAACACATTTTTCTGTTGATTTTGCCTTTGGGGAGCAAAAAAAATATTTAGTGTATAATGAAAATGGGATGTAATTTATGACTCAAACAGTTTTTCAGAATGTTTCAAATATCCAAGTCATGATTTCTTCTGTAGCTTTGAATGAACACAAACTTTTTTTTGAGTAGTTTTTTGATAACTAGAAAAATAATCTGTTTCATTTCTACCCTCAGTGTCAGAAATGAGAGGTGAGGAAGAGTTCTCTCCACTGAGCCCTGGTGCCTAGTGAAAGGGGTATTGCAGGCAGTCACAGCTTGATTCAGGTTTTCACTCTTGGGAGACATTTTAAACCTGAGATCTGAGTACTGAGAGGTAGTATGATTCTCAGTTGGTGACAGTAGACTGCAGCTTGGCAAGAAACATTAAGAGATTTGGGTTAATGTATACAAGTGAAGATATTTTAGAGTTTGTGCTATTGTCATAAGAGGACCTATACATGTTGTGGATTTAAATGAAACAAATTCTGAGACTGAGATTTCAGACCCAACCAAACGACACCATCACAATCCTGACGGAAGGGAAGGCTGCATGTCACTCAGCTTCCTTTACATCTGGGACTAGTGGGTTTCATCTCACCCATTGGCATCTGGACCGTGTGAGGTGTCCCTACCACGAATTTGCTGAGATGGTAAAAATCAGACTCCACCCTTGATTAAAAAGAAGGAACTGCAGCAACACAAAGGAGCCTCGGTGTGCGTTAGGGTTACTTGGTCTCAGAGGATGTGTCCCAACCCACACTGTGTTTCTCCTTATGGGTTTCTGTTTGCTCCTTTTGACATTTCGCTTTGCTCTCATGTAGGTTATATTCTGAAAGGTGTAAAAAGTTATGCTTTTCCTCTCCAGCATACAATACTACTATTTCTTTCCTGTGCTTCTCAACTACTTAAACTGGGAAATTTGTGTGTGTCGCAGATAGTCCACTGACCATCTCTACTCAAAGAACAACATACATTGGAAGTTTATTCACCATAGTTATTTTATATCTGTGAGGACATATACCAGCAGATTTAAGGGTTGTCTGTCTTTTTTTTTAATATTCTATCCACTTAGCTGAAATGGTATACTAAAAGAGCTATCCTGAGTCTTCTTGTAAGTGTTAATGGCAGATGTGATTTAAGTAATCCTTAAAATTAGTAATTAGATACTTCCTATAATCATTTCAGAGCTCTTGGGCATTTAATAACATGAACGTTCTGGAAATTTGAGGAAAGGAACAGTAATGAGAAATCTATGGATTTTAGTTTTCAGTAATCCTCAAATGTGTGGTAAGAGACTTTCTATTATCATTTAAAACCTGTAGGGCATATAGCAAATTGATCGTTCTGTGAATTTGAGGAAAGAAATAATAATGAGAAGTTTTATTTTCTTAGTTTATTTTGAAGATGTCTATTAGGCTTCAGAAGACTTTAGCTAAACCAGCTTATTACCTAACTGCTTCCTAAATCATTTTGTATTTTTTTGCATAAATGCTAAACCCCAGCACACAGCCTCATGAAGGGACAATTTCCAGACCGTCACCTACAACAGTGAATCCAGATGGAAAAAATCCAAAGCCCTATTTGGGAAGATAATTAGAATTCAAGTATTAGTGTTAGAAAAACTAGTAACTCTTATTTAACTGAGATAATTAAAACCTTTGAGACTTCCATCTTATTTACAAAATTATCTAGGGGCAACAATAAATTTAACTTTATATAGGAACAACTAGATATAATATAAAAACCAAACTAGGCCAGAATGCTAAACTATAACAGCAATTATTGATCAAAGGATTAGGTTCATGTTTATCAAGAGAGTTTTTGGAATAGTACCAAATAATTTTTATTAATTGTAGTTCTTATTGATTAAAAGGTATATTGTATTGAATATGTTTATCATCTTGCATGTTTTATTTTATACCTATTGAAATCTTATTTTCATCTTTGTGTTAGGTGCACTTCATTGCCACCTTTTATTAAATTATATGTATTATCCAATCTTTGGTTTACTGCCTACAAATATTTAATACACTGTGAAGCCAGATAGGGTTGAAGTGGAGGACATGGATTAAGAGAACTCTCACATCATATGGAATTTCCCAGTTTTTGTTTTTTTTTTTCATTAGTTCCTTTACAGGTTGGTTTCTTCATTAAGTTAAAGCTTAAGCATTAGTTGTTATCTCCCTTAAAGAGGTATTCAGAAGATTCTTCCTACTGAAAGAAACTGGGAACTTCCAGGCCTCTTAACTTTTCTTTAAAAAAAAAAAAAAAAAAGTCCTTGCCTCTCTCTCAAAAGGTTGATGATAAACACACCAGCCTTCAGGGTCCTACGTCTTTTCTAATACTGACTCCTCCAGAGCATGCCTCCTTGTCTCCTTAATTTCCTCCATTATTCCTGCGTTCTCTAGCCACCCAAGATGGGGCCTTCTTTAAACACACAGTAAGCCATTTACCCTCCACTGCAATCCCATGGACAGAGGAGCCTGGTGGGCTGCCGTCCATGGGGTCGCGAAGAGTCGGACATGACTGACTGAGCGACTTCACTTTCACTTTTCACTTTCATGCATTGGAGAAAGAAATGGCAACTCACTCCAGTGTTCTTGCCTGGAGAATCCCAGGGGCGTCGGAGCCTGGTGGGCTGCCGTCTCTGGGGTCGCACAGAGTCGGACACAACTGAAGCAACTTAGCAGCAGCAGCAGCAGCCTCATCTTTAAGGCATGGCATTGTGTTTTTCATCTTTGCATACTCAGTTTCTTCACGTAGTTATAGTTCCTGATGCATGTGACACAACTGATACTTAGGGTTTAAAAAAATGAGAAAAGAGTGATACCTTTTTTCCTAGTGCTATTTAAAAAAATAAGTGAAAACCTATAGTATAAGTATACAGAGAGAAATGAAATCTTCCCTTTTAAAAATTATACCGCTATTTATTTATAAAACTGAATAAATGAATCTGATGCTTATGAAAGTAAGGAACTCTCAGAGGTTCACAATACTAGGCAAAAACTTTCCTTCACATCCTACCTCAGTCATGAACTCCATATCCATACACTTCATTGTTTGCAACCCCGTGAGCTGCAGTACATCAAGCTTCCCAAGGATACTTCATTACTGACTTTTAATGGCTGTAAAATTTTTGATTCCAATCTTGCCTTTCTTATGAACGTTAAGAAGAGGTTTATTACTCAAAAATGCCTAAGGTCTTACCTCTCTCAAAAGGCTGCTTATTATCTTTCCTTTTTCTACTGGACTGTGGCGGTGTGGTATAAGAGAAATAATTCTAGATAGGACAGGAGCAGGAGTTGGATTCTTTTATTAAGTAATCACTTCATGAGAGCTCATTTTCCCTAGCGCTAAAGGAGTTCCCTCCTGTGAACAGTGAAGAAATTTAAGTATATGATCTCCAAGGTCATTTCCAGCTCAAATATTCCATAATTGTAAGTCAAGGGGGAAAAAAATGCTTATTTAGATTGAGAGCTATGACCACTCTCTGTTAAAGAGGATTGACTTGCAAATATATGGGCTTTCCATATAGCCTTTATTTCCATTTTATTTGCACTGATCTTAATTCTACCCCCAGAGAAGAAGGAAGCGATTCGAGTTTCATGTACCTTTGATCAGTTTTATTACTTGTTTTGCATTTCTGAGCAGAGGTTTGGACTGTAGCCCACCAAGCTCCACTGTCCATGGGATTCTCCAGGCAAAAATACTGGAGTGAGTTGCCATCTCCTTCTCCAGCGGTTCTTCCCAATCCAGGGATAGAACCTGTGCCTCCTGTGTCTCCTGTATTGCAGGCTTTTGAAAGATTCTTTACCCACTGAGCTATCAGGAAGAAAACCATCAGAGATTTTTAATCAGACAAAGAATAGTCAAAATGCAATTTGAAGCTATATTTCTGGATTCATTTTTCATATTGTTTGTTCTCCCAGTTGGAATGGACCAATAAGAGTAAAACAAATCTCTTGAAGTTTAGATGTGACATTTCCTGCGTGTTATGTCTCTACTTGCAATAATGGTCAAACAATGGTTAATGATGCCTGATTAGGATAGTTCAGACTTAATGATTATACTCACCTCAGTTACAAATCATTGACTCAAACAAGAACAAACAGCTAGTACACTCATCCATTTATTTAGAGAAAAACAAGTAAATCAGTTAGCTTTAATGGTAGGTACAGCAGCTGTTATAAGAAAAAAAGACATTTCTGAGCACAGAAATAGCCAGTGACATAACTATACTGCTGTTTCTCTACAATTCTTGATCTTATATGCCATCTTAGTCCATTTTCATAGTTACTGGTTCCATATGTTTTAGTTTATGTTTAGCTACTGTTTAGAATATATTTTGTTAATGACTTCTTCATTTATAGTTTCTGCTCACTTGATGAAAATAAATACTTCCTCTGTGCTTTATTTCTCCCAAACTAAAGTGTCTCTATTGCACCTTACATCCCCTTTCTTCTTGTCAAGCTGGGGCTGGCTTTGACTGCCCTCTGCAGAGGATGTCTATGTGCTGGTGTAAATGGTGTCTATAGCAACCCCATCCAAGTACAGCCCTCTGCTTTTACTGTCTAGTTCTTTAGAGCATTCAGATCTTCAATCATAAAGAGCATTTTTAAACAACCCTAAAATACAAAGCACAAGTCAAACACCGTTAACAAGGTTCTTTCAGAGCTTTATTCATATAAATAACAAGGTAGGAGCAAACCCCAAATATTCCATACTTCTTTGGAAATTAGAAGACTAAAAAACCCTGTGGCCAAAATGTATTTGTTTGCATTTACTAAAAGTCATTGTACATTCTTGTGGTGCTCTTTATTAAGTAGTATTAATAATAAGATAAAGAAATAAAGTGGAATATAATTTGGGAAGTTTAAATTGTGTTTAGCATTCATGAAATATGCTTCTACATTAAACTGTATCAGGACATAGGAAATTAAGTAAAATAAGTCTTTGATAAGGAAAATTAAACTTCTAAGAAATTATTTTTCAGAGATAAGCCATTTAGATTCATCAACCTTATAAAGTATCAACACACAAGCAAATATAAATCATTTATGCACAAGTCCCTCCCAATAAATCTGATGAACATTTTAAAAATGTAACTTGACTTTTCAGCAGCAATTTAACACCATTGAACAAACTTACTGTCTTGACTTAATTTTTCTCCTTAACTTCCAGGAAAACATGTGTTCCTGGTTTTCTTCTTACATCCTTTGCCTTTCATTCTCAATATCCTTTGCAATCTCTTCATTGTAGATCTATAAAATAAAATTTTAAACCTATCCAGTTTTGATTCTTAGTCACCCTTATTTTTTGATGGATATTTCCTCTGCAGTTTATCTCATTGGCTTATGAGATATACACCAACTGTGGATTTCCTTTAAGCCTATCTCTCACTGTTCTCTAACTCATGAAGTCCATCATGGTCAATCTAGTTTAAAAGCCAGAAACACAGGAGTCTCCTCATACCTTGCACTCCCTCACCCTAAAAATTCAATCCATTATTAAGTCATATCAGTTTTACTTACTAAATATTGCTCACTTCTCTACACATCTCTCTAGTTTTGACACTTTAGTGGACCTTTTCCTCTTGCCTACACTGCTAGACTAATCTCCTAACTGGTTCCCAACTGTAGGTTTTGCACACACCCTACTTATCTGAAGTCCCTGGTCTGTGTGGGTATTTTAAGAAGAATGATGTCAGCATACAATTCTCTTGCTCAAATACTTCAGTAGATTCCAGTTGTTAAATGGATTAAAAAAATCTTTAGCATGAAAAATATGGCCTTGATGTCACTGTCCCCTCTCATCTTCCAACTTAATGTTTTTAATAAAATAATTTATTTTGAGTTGGAGGATAATTGCTTTACAATATTGTGTTGGTTTCTGCTATATATCAACATTAACCAGCCATAGGTATATGTCTGTCCCCTCCCCCTGGACCCCCCTGCCCCTCTAAGTTGTCACAGAGCACCAGATTTGAGCTCCCTGCGTCATATAGTACATTTCTACTAGTTGTCTGGTTTCACATATGGTAATATGTCTGCTGCAGTGCCACTGTCTCAATTTCTCCCACCTCTCCTTCCCTCTCTGTGTCCACAAGTCTGTTGTCTATGTCTGCGTCTCCACTGATGCGTGCAGATAGGTTTATCAAGACCATCTTTCTAAAGTCCCCATATATTTGTTAATATGAGATATTTGTCTTTCTCTTTCTGACTCACTTCACTCTATAATAGGCTCTAGGTTCATCCACCTCATTATAACTGAATCAAATGTGTTTCTTTTTATGGCTGAATAATATTCCATTATGTATCTGTACCACAACTTTTTTATCCATTCATCTGTCGATGAACATCTAGGTTGCTTCATGTCCTGGCTATTGTAAATAGTGCTACAATGAATATTGGAGTGTATGTGTCTTTCTCGATTAGGTATATGCCCAGTGGTGAGGTTGCTGGGTCATATATAGTTTTATTCCTAGTTTTTAAAGTAATCTCCACATTGTCTTCCATAGTGGCTGTATAAATTACATTCCCCCCAACAGTACAGGAGGATTTCCTTTTCTCCACACCCTCTCCAGCATGTATTGTTGTAGATTTTTTGACAATGGCTATTCTGACTGGTGTGAGGTGATACCTCATTGTAGTTTTGATTTACATTTCTCTAGTAAGGAGTGATGTTGAGCATCTTTTCATATGATTGTTAGTCATCTGTATATCTTCTTTGGAGAAATGTCTGTTTAGGTCTTCTGCCCACTTTTTGATTGGGTTGTTTTTCTGGTATTGAGCTGCTTGTGGATTTTGGAAATTAATCCTTTGTCAGTTGTTTAATTTACTATTATTTTCTCCCATTCTGAGGATTATCTTTTCATCTTGTTTGTAGTTTCCTTCACTGTGCAAAAGTTTTTAAGTTTAAGTAGGTCCCATCTTAATCTTCTGCTTCTGCTTTCCAGGACCTCTGATCTGCTTTCAGTTCAGTTCAGTTGCTCACTCGTGTCCGACTCTTTGTGACCCCATGAACTGCAGCAAGCCAGGCTTCCCTGTTCATCACCATCTCTCGGAGTTCACTCAGACTCATGTCCATCAAGTCCGTGATGCCATCCAGCCATCTCATCCTCGATCATCCCCTTCTCCTCCTGATCTGCTTTACTTTTAGTTAATTTCCTACCTCAGGGCCTTTATATGTGCTCCTCTGTAACTGAAACCCTTTCTCTATTGCCCTTTCCAATCAATATCTTCATCTAGTTAATTTTAACTCCGATTTTTAATCCAGCACCTCTTCCTTAGTGGAGCCTTCCTTGATCCATACATCTCCCTGTGTATCTCTTTGTAATACTACAATTTGACATTTCTGGGTGTGATATTTTTCAAATTATCTTACATTATCTGTCTCTCATTAAACTCCAAAGTCAATAAAAGTGGGGATGCAATCTATTTAGTTCCCTGTTTCATATCCAAAATCAAGTACACTGCCCGATACATGGCTGCTCAATGTGTATTTGTTGGATGAAAGAATATACATTAAATTTCCCACCCAACCTCATGTGATCCATCAATCAGAGGTCCTGGCTTCCTGATAACACAGACACGGGCCATTTTGAGAAAGTTATTGGGCTATTGGCTAAGGCAGTGCTGCTTTTGGCTGAAGTTAAAAGAGCAGGCCAAAAAAAGGACAATAGAGGAAAAAATGAAATTAATATAAAATGATGAGACTAATTCCATTGTTTGATTTGGAAGCTAGCATCTAAAACAATTCAAGAGAATAATTCCCCAAATTTTTCAAGAAATCATGGCCTCATTTTTTTTGAAAGACATTTCTTTGAATGGTCTAATGCAATATTTGTTCCAAAGGTCCCCTCAGAATGGGAGAAAATAACTGCAAACAAAGCAACTGACACAGAATTAATCTCCAGAATATGTAAGCATCTGATACAGCTCAGTATCAGGAAAACAAGCAGCCTAATCAAAAAGTGGGCAGAAGACCTAAACAGATATTTCTCCTAAGATATACAAATGACCAATAAACACATGAAAAGATACTCAACATCACTCATTTTTAGAGAAATGCAAATCAAAACTACAATGAGGTATCACCTCACACCAATCAGAATGGCCATCATCAAAAAATCTACAAATAAATGCTGGAGAGGGTGTGGAGAACAGGGAATCCTCCTACACTGTTAGTGGGAAAATAAACTGAAATAGCCATTATGGAGAATGATATGAAGATTCTTTAAAAAACTAGGAGTAAATCTACCACATGACCCAGCAACCCCACTATCGGGCATATATCCTAAGAAAACCACAATTCTAAAAGACACGTGTACCCGAGTGTTTGCTGCAGCATTGTTTACAATAGCCAGGGCATTGAAGCAACCTAGATATTCACTGACAGATGATAAAGAAGATGTGGTACATATATAAAATGGTGTATTACTCAGCCATAAAAAAGAATG
Source organism: Neotragus pygmaeus (assembly GCA_006410875.1). NCBI lineage: Eukaryota > Metazoa > Chordata > Mammalia > Artiodactyla > Bovidae > Neotragus > Neotragus pygmaeus. Next base: position 921 of record SJYV01024581.1, on the reverse strand, counting down.
AATTTGAGTCAGTTCTAGCAAGGTAGATGAACATGGGTCCTGCTATACAGAGTGAAGTAAGTCAGAAACAGAAAAATGATTATAGTATATTAACACATATATATGAAATATAGAAAAATGATATTGATGAACCTATTTGCAAGGAAGGAACAGAGACACAGATATAAAGAATGGACTAGTGGACACAGTCGGGGAGGGAGGAAGTGGTACAAATGAAGAAAGTAGCATCAATATATTTACCCTATTGTGTATAAAATGGATTGTTAGTGAGAAGTTGCTGTATAACACAGGGAGCTGTCCGATGCTCTGTGATGACCTAGAGGGGTGGGACGTGGGGAAGGCAGGGATGCTCAAGTGGGAGGGGATATACATGTAATTATGACAGAAACCAACAAAACATTGTAAAAAACGTCAGGAGGGAGGGGACATATGTATACCTATGGCTGATTCATATCTATGTTTGACAGAAAGCAACAAAATTCTGTAAAGCAATTATTCAATTAAAAACTAAATAAATGTTTAAAAACACCCTTATTTTGTTTCATATGCATATTTCATGCACATACCTGCATGCTAGTCATTTCAACTGTGTCTGAATCTTTGCAACCCTATGGACTGTATCCCACCAGGCTCCTTTGTCAATGGGATTCTCCAGACAAGAATACTGGAATAGGTTTCCATGCCCTCCTCCAAGGAATCTTCCCAACTCAGGGATCAAACCCACATCTCTTACATCTCTTGCATTGGCAGGCAGGCTCTTTACCACTAACACCACCTGGGAAGCCCATATTTAACAGTAGTAAGGTCTGACTAAGGTCCGTCTAGTCAAAGCTATGGTTTTTCCTGTGGTCATGTATGGATGTGAGAGTTGGACTGTGAAGAAGGCTGAGCACCGAAGAATTGATGCTTTTGAACTGTGGT
>SJYV01024577.1:0-17023 GCA_006410875.1 Neotragus pygmaeus | reverse complement strand
AACTTTCAAACAAAGATGACCTATAGAGATTGTGTATCAAAAAAGCCTCATGAATATTATCAATATCAAATAGACATGTCTCTTCACAATGACTCTCACAGCCCCAAATTGCCATCCTTTTTCCTACCAGATAAGTGTTTCTGTGTGTGTGTGTGTGTGTGTGTGTTTTTTTTTTCTGCCAAGCCTTTCCAATTTCTTGGGTTGGAAAGTTGCCTTGGTTCCAGTATCTGTGACTCATAATATGAAAACCCTTTCACAGGTATAAATGATATCCTTCCATTAGTCTAAGTACCAGACGGTAGCTAAGACTTACTTCTCCATTGTTACCCTTTATATTGTATCACAGCATGATTTCTGCTAAGAGCTTTTTGCATCCATATGTACTAATGTTCTCCTCATGACATTCTGCATAAATTTTTCCCTGTTTGTGTCAGATTCAATTCTTCCAAACTATCACACACAAGAGGCAAACTTTATCCAAGATCTTTTTAAGGTACTATTTCATGGCAGAATACAGATAAGAGGTTCAAAATATTTAGGACACCTGTCAATTATGTATGTAACAGCACAGCCAACTTCTTTGGTTTATAGATTCAGGGTCCATTCCAGGCAGGAGTGGCATAATTTTGCCAAATTTCAAGGTTGCACAGTAAATTTTTAAATATAAACTTTATCTTTCTTTGAAGATGGTAAGTATATGTTTTAATTACATCACAATTTAGCACCCAAGATTCTTGGTTCAACTGTTAGTTCAGTTCAAGGTTGATCTTCAGACAGTGGGTTTGTCCTAGTACATCTGTTGTGTGCATGTGTGCTAAGTCACTTCAGTCGTTCTGACTCTTTGCAACTTCATGGACTGTAGCCCACCAAGCTCCTCTGTCCATGGGATTCTTCAGGCAAGAATACTGGAGTGGGTTGCCATTTCCTTCTCCAAAGTTCATAGTAATCCTTTTTTTTTTTTTTAACTAGACAAAGATTTTATTTTTTATTTTTTAATTGTTTTTGCCATACATTGACATGAATCCGCCACGGGTGTACATGAGTTCCCAATCCTGAACCCCACTCCCACCTCCCACCCCGTATCATCTCTCTGGATCATCCCCATGCACCAGTCCCAAGCATCCTGTATCCTGTATCAAACATAGACTGGCAATTCGTTTCTTACATGATAATATACATGTTTCAATTCCATTCTCCCAAATCATCCCACCCTCTCCCTCTCCCTCAGAGGCCAAAAGTCTGTTCTATATGTCTGTGTCTCTTTTGCTATCTCGCGTACAGGGTTATCATTACCATCTTTCTAAATTCCATATATATGTGTCAATATACTGTATTGGTGTTTTTCTTTCTGGCTTACTTCACTCTGTATATCGGCTCCAGTTTCATCCACCTCATTAGAACTGATTCAAATGTATTCATTTTAATGGCTGAGTAATACTCCATTGTGTATATGTACCACAGCTTTCTTATCCATTCATCTGCTGATGGACATCTAGGTTGTTTCCATGTCCTGGCTATTATAAACAGTGCTGTGATGAACATTGGGGTATATGTGTCTCTTTCAATTCTGGTTTCCTTGGTGTGTATGTTCATCAAGCTTTTCTAAACAGTGATAGTTTGTCATAGCTAACAATTAAGAATATGCAAATAATAAATAGACCATAAAAATGTTTTTAAATTTTAATATATTTGCCATATTAATTGTGCTAAATTAACATGTTAATTTAATCATTTAACATATAATAAAATAGTTAATTGAGAAATAAACTTTAGTGATCTCTGAGTGATCATGAGCATATTTTAATATTTCTTCCTGAAAATATACTGATGGCATTTCCTTTGTAACACCAAGACGATAATCGTAGAGGGATAATGTAACAGTTTATACTTATTTCAGGCACTGTGAAAAATGACCATGTTTGAATTTTTGGAAATCTAGTGGTTTGGATTGAACACAGTCATTGGTGGATGAGTCTTATGTTAAAATAAGGAGCCATTCTGAAACTCCTTCACCATCAAGATGCAATGTGAGCATCATATTTTCACATATGGGTCTCAATCATGAGAGTGGAATCTCAGCAGCTAAACTGAACCATCCTAGAATCTCACTTTTCTTGGTCACAGTACTCAGTATAGAAAAAGGGCATGTGACACATATGTTAGAAATCTTCACCAAAACTTTTCGGTACAACGAGAGGAGAGAAGCCACGTGGTGCTGCAGGAACTCCAGTGCCGTGTTTCCTGCAGTGTGCACACAGTCTTTCAAGTTTCAGGTTCCAACTCTGGGGTTTCCTAAAACTTTCCTTGCTTCTGTATTAATTACCACAGTGTTTCAGCTAGTGTATAGACCAAATTGTTACAACAAAGAGAAACAGAAATTCAGTGCCTCCAACAAGTTAGCATTTTATTTCTTTCTATTGCAATAGTCTAGCTATAAGCAAGCAGTGAAGAGCAGAAGAAAGATTCTGCTCTTAAATCATACACAGAATGATTTGTTGCATCCTATGCTCCTGTGTCTCTAAGAAAGTTGTCACTGTGTATGTTGTAAAATTTAGTGCACATTATATTTTACCATAATAGAATTTATCTAAAGATCCAAGGGTAGGGTGATAGCTGGAAAATATACTGGATATACACTCCTACTGGTGCAGTTCAAAAGTAATTTCTCTATTATTAAGACAAAGAAAAAAAGACATTATATCAATTGTCAGTTTCTACCTAACAGATGTGTCTGCTCAATTTTTCTTTGAATTCTCTGACCTACCCCAATTTTTTGCCTGACCTACATTGTACAAGCTTGTGCAACTTGCTGATCCAGAGAGGCAGTGACACTGTGACCCACTTCAACTTTTGGCAAAAATTCTACTCCTGGAGTAAATCAATATCAACTAACTTACCTGAAACTTCAACCGTCTGAGGCTCTCATAAAAATATAGCATTTAATTAAAACTAAGCAGTTTAAAATCTAGATTTGGGAGATTTAAAATCAAGTTCGACAGTGACTAACTTACCTTGCTTTGTCTGAGAATTTCCTGATTTAATCACTGGAATTTAATCCTATATTCCAGAAGCCCCTCAAATCCAAGAAAACCCTGATAGTAACCCTACAGTATAACTTTGTATCTGAAATATAATGGGTTATCAGTTCCCATTTTCAGCCCAGTTTAATTGACTGACCTGAATTCTAATGACATGACATTCAGGCACCCTAGGACTAGAATCCCAAGCATATTTACACTCTCATGGTAATAATGTTAATGTAAAGTCCTAGACCCATGGTTGTAACTATACTTTGGTTCCTATTGACTGAAAATTTGTCACTCCATTTGAAATACAAGCAAGAACACTATTTTATAGACTGTACTTCCAGAATCTCCCACACGTATGCAAGTGTGCTCAGTCACTCAGTTTTCCCCAACTCATTGTGATTCCATGGACTGTGGCCTGTCAGATGCTGAAAGGATTATTTTTGTGAGCTTTAGTTTATCTTGAATCAAGATAACCAGATATTTTCCATAATATTACAGGAAAAGGACTGAATTTCCTTTCATGCCCTTGAGGCCCTATAGGATAAAGAAGAAAAATTATATTTTACTTAGTATTCTTTTAATATTTCAATTCTATGAAGTTTGGTAAACCATTTGCAGGTTGCTTTATGCTGCAAGTTAAAGAAAGCTTCCTTGGAATGTTTATAAATAAGGAGATTTAATATCTCTGTCACAGGAAGCACAGAGGCAGGTACCCCCCGAGCACTTGAATGAGAAAATGTCTCTGCTCAGCTTTCTATTCAGCCACTTACTTGGCATAAGCTTGTTTGGGGATCAGTTCTTCTCTTCTTCCCAATATAATTGCCACAGTTTTAGATATTACATGCATATGGCTAACTTCAGGGCAAAAACTATAGGGTTCCCACCCATGCATCACTGTTTAGCATCAAGATTGACCTAGAATCTGTCCTACAGAGTGAAATAAGTCAGAAATAGAAAAGCAAATATCATATATTAATGGATATGTGCAGAACCTAGAAAAACAGTACTGATGAACCTATTTGCAGAGCAGAAATAGAGATGCAGATATAGAGAATGGATTGGTGGATATGGAGGGGGAAAGTAGGTGGAAAGAATTGGGAGGTTAGGATTGACATAGATATACTACTATGTGTAAAGAGGATAGCTAGTTGGAACCTGCTGTCTAGCACAGAGAACCCAGCTCAGTGCTCTGTGACAATCTAGAGAGGTGAGATTAAAGTAGGAGGTGGGAGAAAGGTTCAAGACAGAGGGGACATATGTATACATGTGGCTGATTCACTTCATTGTACAGCAGAAATTAATACAACATTGCAAAGCAACTAAACCCCAATTTTTAAAAGCAGAGAAAAAATAGCCTTTGATAGAAACCTTCAGACAGATTTCCAAGTTTACCTTGTCGGTCAGAATTCTGACACATGAGGTTATCATGGTTGTTTTGACCAACTGTGATTTACCCTGTGGAGCATAATCCAGCTTGTTCCATTGCTTTATCCAAATAAGTTCCTCCCTGATTTCTAGCTTTTATTTGTGGCATTTGGATTTCTATAACCTCAGTCTGAGATATTTATGCTCAGAACTTCATTCTCACCCAAACATATTTCCTTTTGAGGTTTACTTCCCCCACAGCTTCTTTTAAATATGTGGTGGCTGTGTCAAGATCACGTGCTTCTATACTGCTGGGCACAGATGATTAGACCAAGAGTGGACACATAAAGCAGTGGAAATCCACATATACTACTGTTCAGTTGATCAGATTTTTTCCCATATCAAAAATGTGAACTATGAGACATAGAGCTTGAATGAGTCTGGTGATTTGGGACACGAGTTTATTTGGACTCGGGGCCAAAATTAGCACTGGGGCAAACCACGTCAGGAGGAAGTCAGATTTATAGGAAATCAGAAGTGGAATCTTGCAGCAACAACAAAATGCTAGCCAACAGATTTTGAAATAGAACAGATGGACAGAGAGAAGCACATTATGACCAAGAGAGTAAAAGAAGCAGAGAAAGAGAGAAACTTCCACTAACATTTGTATTCCCAATGACACTGGGTTGCAGTTCCTGGGGCGAATTACATGATGCCCCCTGTATCCTGAAAGCCAGCAGGATCTCTTTGCTGGAATCTCTTTGAATGCTCTGTTCACTGAAGCCAAGTGAAATTGGTCTTCTTGTTTTTTTCTCTTTCAAATAGCCAGACACCAGTACCAAGCTAAGGTTCTGAATACCTAAACTTAGTGTTTGCCGTGTGCATAATACTGTCACCTTTATCTTTACAGATTAGGATCAGAGTATGTTGGCACTGCATAGAACCTTCCACTTATCTACTTCACTCCACTCGTTTTGCAAAAGGGGAAACAGAACCGTAGAGCTGGAGTGATATGCTATCTGTGAAAGATGACAGTAACATAGTCAGAGGCTTTCAGTCAACTTTCCCAGCCTAGAATTGTTTACTCTACCAACCATGTGATTATGTCACATACATCTGAGTTTTTTGAAAAAGCTAAGTACGATCCCTTTTCTCTGGCCACCAGCACCAGCCACTGAGCATATGGGTCACATGCTTGCTGTTTGTGTTGCTATGCCTTTGTCTGAGTCAGCTCAGGGAGTCAGATCTCCCCAAGAGCTGCCATCCTATTTGTGATGCGTCTAATTATGGCTCCAAGCTTCAGTCATCTGGCACTTTGGTTTGTGCTCCTCTTGAAACACATTTTCTGTTGCTTTGCTCATAGGCTCAAATATGGCTCTCTGTTTCTGTTTTGGTAACTGCTACTGCCATTATTGTCCCTTGCATATCTCCACAAGGAAAGGCGAAGCACCCACTTTATGTTCTGTGTACCCACTTTGTGGCTATTTCCTATGTCCTTGAATACATGTTGGTGCAACCTTACACCAAGCCTTTGATGTATGAGATTAAGGAACATCTTAGTGGGGAAGGCTAAGGGCAAACTACAAAGCAGCCCCTAACTCTGTCCCCTTGGGAAGTATGTGAAGACCCTAAGGAGCTAAAGGATGCAAAAGTGGTGAGCCCATCATGTTTTACCGTGTTTTCAATTGGGTGCTGAATGAAGACTGCAGATCACCACACACCCTGCAGAATAGCAGCCCAGGTACATCTGCCACCTTGGGGGTGATGGTGTTGTAGGTGGATTAATCCAGTTAGAACAGATGAATCCAGGGTACTGTTTCACCAGTTTGGCAAATGTGCTATTTTCTACTCAGATCAGTGAAAGCAGAGCAAAAACAGCTTGCATTCATACAGAAAGGGAAAAATGAGTTATTTTAAGTTTTTCTTTAGATTTCTGTTAACTTACTTTTCCTCTGTCAGAATACAGATCTGAGAGAACTGTACTCACAGAGCATCACTTGGGCTTTGCTCCATGGATAACTTTCTGAGATCTGGGGCAATGAGCAAGAAGGGGCTAGCAGACTAGAATTCGTGATAAAAACATATGCTTTCCAAAGAGTGAGAGAGAAATAAGCCCCATGAAGTTTCAAAGAGCTGCCTCACATTAGTGTATCTGTTACCAGTACAGTGTTCCAGGACTGCAAGGGCATCCTCTATACATTAAAGGTTAAATGATTGAATTTTGCATGTTCTACCACAAAGAAGGAAGCAGAAGGCCCAGGAAAACTTTTTGGGTTTAGGAGGGTGACATGGAAAACTGCCACGTTTTAGCATGTCCCAAAAAAGGGAAAAAAAAAACCTGCAGAGGATCCAGGCTTCAGCTAAGGCAATGCTGACACATGGTCCAGAAGGCCTTGTAATAGCAGAAGTATCCGTCATAACAAAACATGCCACATGACACTATCCTGTGGGAGAATCACACACACCACATGGTTTCTGGACCAAGGCTCTGCCAGATGCAGTGGAGAATTACACCTTTTTGGAAATCAGCTCTTGGCATGATCCTGGACCTTGGACATCATAGATCTGAAACATATCTGTTTTTGTCATATCTAAGTCATAAGGATGGATGAGTTCAGAAGTAATCTCTTATAAGGTGGAAGTGGTGTGTCCAAACTCAAGCAAGACTCAGAGAGAAGGACCCAAGGAACTTGCCCAACTCATGCCCATTGCCACACCTATGATGGGGGATCCATTATGACCCTGGTTTGTCGATGGGTCATACTGAGGATGGAAGCTGAGAACAGCAGCAGGATGACTCAGGAATGATCTTGAAGGACAATGGGGAGTGAAAAACAGTATCCTCAGAATTCACAGAGCTTCACGTGGTAAACCTGGCCATCCACTTTGTAGTCATGGAGGTCAGGATGTACACAGAGCTCTAGGTCATGTATACAACACTTTTCCGGGGGTTCTAAAGGAGAGGTTCTAAAAGACCTTCTTCATAGCACAGGAGGTATGGGAGTGGGTCCATGACCATGTGAGCCAACAGTTTATCACACTTACACCAATAGAAGCTGATAAAAAAGCATTGGAAAGTAAAGTTAACCAGCTAAGAAGCAGTATTATGTGAAAATCAGGCTTCAGCCTCCAGGATGCAATATACACATTGAAGCAAAAACTTAAGAAAGCATCATGGAGGTAGAAAACATCTGAGAACCAAGGAGTAAATACGGGAGGGACTCCATTAATTGTCTTCTTCATAACCCGCTGGGGGAATTTGTGCCTCACATCCCTGCAACTCTAGGCCCTGCAACTTGTACTGTGTGGTTTGGAGTTTTAGTCCCCAAAGGGTGCAAAGTGTTGCCACAGAAAAGCAATGGGAACCCTATTGAGCTGTAAGCTATGGCTGATACTTGGACACTCAGGCTCTGAGTGTCCAGAGACCAGCAGGAAGGAAGCTATAATCCTGGCAGGAATAATCAACAGTGACCACCATGAAGTGGTAGGGCTTCTGCCACACAGAAGGAGTAGGGAGAAACATGTGTGGCACTGGGTAATCCTTGTGGGAAAACACATTGCTACTTCCTTGCCCAATAGTAATGATAAAAGAAAAAGGCAAGCAAGCACAACGTGGGAAGTTTATGGTTACTGAGGATGGCATGGAACGTCACACACCAAGCACACCACCAAGACAAGCAACTGTGGCCTGTTGGAGGTTAGAGGAATCCGCAATGCACGGCTGAAGAAGAGGCTGAGTATCAGATGGAGCCCCCAGACCAACTTGATAGTAGGGGCTGGACTCTATACTGCTAACCTTCCCCTTCTGTGCTTCCTTTAAAAAAGAGAGGTCCTCTGGAACCTCAGTCTCACTCCTCCCTAAATTTCTTGGAGGAAGCAAGACAATCAGCTCAAGGGGCAGAGTGTTGTGAACATGAACAGGGAACATGGCTCAGATCCCACTGCAAGCAGACTCGCTCCAGCATATGATGTGTTAATATCTTCAGAGTCTGCCTCAGCAGCAAAGAACTACGAAATTCAAGAACATAAGCTTCCCTGGGTGGGCCACCCCCAAGAATGAGCAAGAGGTTGCTATGAAGACCTAGCTGCCTCACTCACTATGAGGTGTCAGCTCATCACAGTGATGCACACTCAGGAGCCCGTGGAGTCAGCTGATGCTGCATTGTACCTCCACCCATGGAGGCCTTTAAAATAAGATTTCTATTTCTAATGTCTATTTTCCACATTTCTAATAATATTTCTTATAATTTCCTCTTTTTTATTCATTTTATATGCAAAAGCCTGAGACTGCCACTTAGTGAAAACCATGTGTCAGAAGCTGAGTCCCTCTGTTTTAGCCCAGAGCTCGTGATATGATATAATCTAAAAACAAAAAATAAAATAAATTAAACAACTTATACAGAAAAGAATCTGATCATGCTAATAGATGGACTTCTGTTTTGAAGTATGGTTGATTTGCTGTATTATATTAGTTTCTGGTATACAATATAGAGATTCGAAGTTTTACAGATTCTGCTCCACTTAATGTTTGATAAAATACCAGTGATACTCCTTCTGTTGTACAATATATCCTTGTACCTTATTTATTTTATACACAGTAATTTGTACCTGTTCATCTTTTTTTCCCTATGTTGCTCCTCCGCTCTCTACTCTCCCTACTGGTAACCACAAGGTTGTTCTTTCTATCTGTGAATCTGATAAAATATTACTTTTCTCTGAAACTAAAATTCTTATTTTAAAAATCTAGAATGAATACAGTATCCCTATGGTATAGTTTTGATTCCACAGGGGAATATGTTTCACTTGTAGTAAATTCAAGAAATTATTCAAAGGCAGCTAGAGTATAATTACTCTCTTGGGAAATCCCAATTCCTATTTATTTATGATCTATCTATTGTATTTCTGTGTGACTATAGTGCATGGACTACTGCATGCCTCCTAGAGTTTTTCTGAAAAGCAAATTTAAGCTAATTAGATTGCCATTCCAGCTCTGCTTTTGATTCCGAGTTATTTTCTTTTTAATTTATCTTGTAACAACACCGTGCATACATGTGTGCTAAGTCGGTTCATTCGTGTCCGACTTTGTGACCCCATGGACAATAGCCCACCAGGCTCCTCTGTCCATGGAATTCTCCAGGCAAGAATACTGGAGTGGATTACCATGCCCTCCTCCAGGGGATCTTCCCGAGGCAGGCATCAAACCTGTTTCTCCTGTGGCTGCTGCATTGCAGGTGGATTCTTTGCCCCTGAGCCACTGAGGAAGCCCTGGTAACAGCACCAGCATTTCACAAATGGCTGCAGTTAAATCTTTATGTGTATTTATGATTTTCTTCTTCTTGAAAGCATGATAAAGCACACATATGCTTTACATATAAATCCACAGTTTAGAATGTATCCACAGTTCTAAATTTAATGATGATTCATTTATCCTGTTACAACCAAGTTTACTGAATGCCTACCAGGTGTCAGACCCTTGGCTATGTGTTAGGGACACAAAATTGAGTAAGATATGGTTATTCCTTTTAGAAATCATTCCCTAAGAATACACAATGGATGGCTTTTTAAATGGGCTTTTTTGCTCTGCCACCAAATTCTTAAATTGTTTGTTATTGTGGTGGACCAAACTGTGTGTCTCCAAAATTCATATGCCAAAACCCTAATCTTCAGTGTGACTATTTGAACATAGTGCATTAAACAGGGAGTTAAGATTAAGTGAGCTCATAAATCTGGGGCCTTAATCCAGTAGGATGAGTGTCTTTGTAAGAAAAGGAAGAGGTACCAGGGGTATGTGCACACAAAAAGAAAAAGGCCAAATGAGTACTCACAGAAGAGGGCTGTCTGCAAGTCAGGAAAGAGGTCTCAGGAGACACCAAACCTGCCCACATCTTGATGATAGACCTCCAACCTCCAGTTCAGTTCAGTCACTCAGTCCTGTACGACTGCGACCTCATGGACTGCAACATGCCAGGCCTCCCTGTCCATCACCAACTCCTGCAGTTTACTCAAACTCATATCCATTGTGTCGGTGATGCCATCCAGCTGTCTCATCCTCTGTCATCCCCTCCTCCTCCCACCTTCAATCTTTCCCAGCATCAGGGTCTTTTCAAATGAGTCAACTCTTTGCATGAGGTGGCCAAAGTATTGCAATTTCAGCTTCCAGAACTGTGGAAAAAAAATAGACATTTGTTGTTTAAGTCACCCAGTCTGTGGTATTTTGTTATGGCAGTCTCTAAACTAACGCAGTCAGATATTCCTTTTTGGCCAATTGATCAGGAATTCACTCTTGTAAACTGCCATGATATGAGGTCACTTTACCCCTAAGAACATCCTCCTTTTAGCATTAAAAACAAAATCAGCTGCAAATTCTTTTACTTGAATATTCTTTTTTCTCTGGCCTGTCCCTCTCAGCAGAGAGAAGGGAATGGGATGGGTCCTTTCTGTGGCTCCTCCTCTCCCCAGTGCCCCCTCCAGCTTCCACTATCACTCCTCCTCCACTTGCTCTGATTCTTCTGATTCATCTTGGGTTGAGGACAGAAGAAAGGCAATGGTACGAGGACAAAATGTGATATTTTGCTTCTATGATATCCCAATTATCATGCCCTCTTTCCTGGTGCTAAAAGTGGTGGACTTGCCCAACTCTTCAGAGATCTTCAGAAACTGCCCTGAAACCTTCTGCTTCTTGCTCACTGACCCTGATATGTGCTTATCTATAAAGAAGCCAATATGAATTTTCATATCAACCACAAATTTGTGTTTGTGTGGTCTATTAATTACAGGCAATTAAAGTGGATTTTTCTCCAGTAAAACAGAAATTAGAACTTATGTTTTCACATGATATACAAGAAGCAGACATATAATAACTATCCAGCCTAAGAACTATATCTATATATTCATATATGCAAAACAATGCCCAGTTGTGGATGTGACTGATGATGGAAGTAATGTCTGATGCTGTAAAGAACCTGTATGAGAACCTGGAATGTTAGGTCCATGAATCAAGCTCAGTTGGAAGTGGTCAAACAGGAGATGACAAGAGTCAACATTGACATTTTAGGAATCAGTGAACTAAAATAGACAGGAATAGGTGAATTTAATTCAGATGACTATTATAACTACTATTGTGGGCAAGAATCCCTTAGAAGAAATGGAGTAGCCCACATAGTCAACAAAAGAGTCAAAAAATGCAGTGTTTGGGTGCAATTTCAAAAGTGACAGAATGATCTCTGTTCATTTCCAAGTCAACCATTCAATAGGACAGTGATCCAAGTCTATGCTCCAATCACCAATGCCAAAGAAGCCAAAGTTGAATGGTTCTATGATGACCTACAAGTCCTAGAACTAACAGCTAAAAAAAAAGTCCTTTTCATCCTAGGGGACTGGAATGCAAAAGTAGAAAGTCAGGAGATACCCGGAGTAAGAAGCAAGTTTGGCCTTGGTGTACAAACTGAAGCAGGGCAATGGCTAATAGAGTTTTGCCAAGAGAATGCACTGGTCATAACAAACACCCTCTTCCAACAATACAAGTGACAACCCTACCCATGGACATCACCAGATGGTCAATACCAAAATCATATTGATTGTATTCTTTGTAGTCAAAGATGCAGAAGCTCTATACATTCACCAAAAAACAAGACTAGGAGCTGACTGTGGCTCAGATCATGAATACCTTATTACAATATCCAGACATAAACTGAAGAAAGTAGGGAAAACCACAAGACCATTCAGGTATGACCTAAAATAAATCCCTTATGATTATACAGTGGAAGGGACAAATAGATTCAAGAGATTAGATCTGATAGACAGAGTGTCTGAAGAACTATGGATGGAGGTTCATGACATTGTACAAGAGGTGGTGATCAAAACCATCATGAAGAAAAAGAAATGCAAAAAGCAAAATTGTTGTCTGAGGAGACCTTACAAGTAGCTGAGAAAACAAGAAAAGCAAAAGGCAAAGGATAAAAGGGAAGATATATCTATCAGAATGCAGAGTTCCAAAGAATAGCAAGGAGAGATAAAAAAAGCTTTCCTCAGTGAACAATACAAAGAAATAGAGGAAAACAATAGATGATCCCTTCAAGAAAATTAGAGATACCAAAGGAACATTTCATGCAAATATGGGCACAGTAAAAGATGGAAACAATATGGACAGGATAGAAGCAGAAGATATCAAAAATAGGTGACAAGAATAAACAGAAGAACTATACAACAAAGATCTTAATGACCCAGATAGCCACAATGGTGTGATCACTCATCTGGAGTCAGACATCCTAGAGTGTGAAGTCAGGTTGGCCTTAGGAAGCATCACTATGAACAAACCTAGTGGAGATGATGGAATTCCAGTTAAGCTATTTCAAATCCTTTAAAATGATGCTGTGAAAGTGCTGCATTCAACACGCCAGCAAATTTGGAAAACTCACCAGTGGCCACAGGACTGGAAAAGGTCAGTTTTCATTCCAATAAAAAGAAAGGCAATGCCAAAGAATGTTCAAACTACTCCAGAATTTTACTCGTCTCACACAAGTAAGGCTGAGAATTCTCCAAGCTAGGCTAATACATGAACTGAGAAATTCCAGATGTTCAAGCTGGATTTAGAAAAGGCAAAGGAATCAGAGATCAAATTGCCAACATCCATTGCATCATAGAAAAAGCAAGATAATTCCAGAAAAACATCTATTTTGCTTCATTGATTTTGCTAAAACCTTTAACTATGTGGATCACAAAATTACTGTGGAAAATTCTTAAAGAAATGGTAACATCAGACCACCTTACCTGCCTCCTGAGAAATCTGTATGCAGGACAAGAGGCAACTGTTAGAACTGGACATGGAACATTGGTAAAGGATAATGTCAAAGCTGTATATGGTCACCCTGCTTATTTAAGTTATGTGCAGAGTACATCATGAGAGATGTTGGGCTGAATGAAGCACAAACTGGAATCAAATTGCCAGGAAAAGTATCAATAACCTCAGATATGCAGATGACACCACATTTATGGCAGAAACCAAAGAGGAGTTAAAGAGCCTCCTGATGAAAGTGAAAGAGGAGAGTGAAAAATCTGGCTTAACTCAACATGGGGATTCGGGATTGGGAGCTTGTGTACACCTGTGGTGGATTCATATCGATGTATGGCAAACCCAATAGAGTATTGTAAAGTTAAATTTAAAAATAAATAAATTAATTAATTAAAAAAAAAAAAAACTAAGATCATGGCATCCAGTCCCATCATTTCATGGCAAATAGATGGGGAAACAAATGGAAACAGTGACAGACTTTATATTTTTGCATTCCAAAATAACTGCAGATGGTTACTGCAGCCATGAAATTGAAAGACACTTGCTCCTTGGAAGAATAGCTATGACAAACTTAGATAGCATGAAAAAGCTGAGACATTACTTTGTTGACAAAGGTTCAATAGTCATGTGTGGATGTGAGAACTGGATGATAAAAAAAGCTGACCACTGAAGAATTGGTGCTTTTGAACTATGGTGTTGGAGAAGACTCTTGAGAGTCTCTTGGACTTCAAGGAAATCAAATAAATCAATTCTAAAGGAAATCAATCCTTAATATTCATTGGAAGGACTGATACTGAAGCTGAAGCTCCAATACTTGGGCACCTGATACAAAGTACTGACTCCTTAGAAAAGACCCTGATGCTGGGAAAAACTGAAGGCAGGAAGAGAAGGGATTGACAGAGGATGAGATAGTTGGATGTTATCACTGACTCAGTGGACATGAGTTTGAGCAAACTCCGGGAGTTGGTAATGGACAGGGAAGCCTGGCATGTTGCAATCCATGTGATCACAAAGAGCCAGACACAACTGAGCCAGTGAAGTGAACTGATAAGCAGTTATATAAATATATGTATACATAAAGCATCCTGTCTTCTGAAGTCTTCTACACAGTCCTATTCAATTTCATTTTCTTGTTTCTCTCCAGAAATAACAATTCTTTTGACTTTGTGTTTATAATTTTTCTTTCAATGTAGTTTTATCATCTGGTACTACCTATCTTTTTGTTGTTGTTGTTGTTTTCCAGTCATTAAATCATGTTCAACTCCTTGTGACCCCATGGACTGCAGCACATCTGGCATCCCTGTCCTTCACTATCTCCTGGAATTTGCTCAAACTCATGTCCATTGTGTTGGTGAAGCTATCTAACCATCTCATCCTTTGTTGTCCCCTTCTCCTCCTGCCTTCAATCTTTCCCAGCATCAAAGTCTTTTCCAAAGAGTCAGTTCTTTGCATCAGGTGGCCAAAGTCTAGGAGCTTCAGCTTCAGCACCAGTCCTCCCAATGAGTATTCAGAATTTCTTTCTTTATAATTGACTTATTTGATTTCCTTGTAGTCAGAGGGACTCTGAAGAGTATTCTCCAACACCACAATTTGAAAGCATCAGTTCTTCACCACTTAGACTTCTTTATGGTCCAGCTTTTACATCCATACATGACTACTGGAAAAACCATAGCTTTGACTATATGGATCTTTTTCAGCAAAGTGATGTCTCTAGTTTTTAATATACTATCTAGGTTTGTCATGGCTTTTCTTCCAAGTAGTAAGCCTCTTTGAATTTCATGACTGCAATAACCAGCTGTGGTGATTTTGGAGCCCAAGAAAATAAAGTTTGTCACTGTTTCCATTTTGTTCCCCATGTAGTTGCCATGAAGTGCGGACTGGATGCCATGATCTTAGTTTTTGAATGTTGAGTTTTAAGCCCATATTTTTTTTTAATTACCTATGTATGCAACCTTAAATAACTGATTGCTTAATGTTCTGTTCTTCCATTTCACTTAAGTGGAATCATCTATGTATTTTTCTCACCTCTTTCACTCAATAGTGCATTAAGGGTGTTCAAATATCCTACATCTGTAGATCTATTTAGTTCACTTTCCTGGTTGCCCATACTTCATTATAGTGAAGTGAAGTCACTCAGTGGTGTCCAACTCTTTGTGATCCCACGGACTGTAGCCCACCAGGCTCCTCCATCCATGGAATTTTCTAGGCAAGAGTACTGGAGTGGATTGCCATTTCCTTCTCCAGGGGATCTTCCCTACCCAGGGATTGAACCCGGGTCTCCCACATTGCAGGCAGATGCTTACCATCTGAGCCACCAGGGAAGCCCCATTATATACTTTATATATATACTTTACATTATAAACATTATATATACTTCATTATAGGACTATCACAAAAATTTTTGATCTTTTGTAGTGTTCATAGACTATTGCCCTTTTCCCATGTGTTGTTTCAGTGAAAAACACAGCCATGAGCTATGTGCATCAGGACTCTTGCTGAACCCTAGAAAATGTATCACCAACTTCAGCAGGTAATTAAGTTTTCTAAAGGAACTGCAGAAGTTTAAACAACCATAAGCAGGTGAGGAGCATCATTTCTCCACATCCTGGAAAACACTTGTACCATCAGAACCTTTCATCTTGGCAGGCTGGTCAGTATGAGAGAGTTAGTTGGCTTTAATATCCATCTCACTACTTAGTAATGATGTATTAAAAAAACTCACATATTCATGGACCATATGTTTTTTCTGAACTATTACTCACAACTCTTAATAAGTTTAGTATAAGTTGTTCTTTATCTCATTTATATGTAAAAGTTTTTATATATTTGAGACAACAATCATTTGTCAGTTGTACATTAAGCAAATACCATCTACTTTGAAGCTTGTCATTTCACTCCTTTTATGGTGTCTTTTGATAGACAGTTTTAATGAACTCACTTATAAATCTGAGCTTTTATGCTTTTGTGCATTAAGAATAATGCATTTTTCTTTGTTATTCAATGCGTAATAATTACTGTCATTATTCTCTTTTTGGTATGCAAATTACAAAATTTGTCTAGTGGAGACTGCTTCAAGATAAGACTTGAGCCATTTTTTGTATTACCTCATTTATATTTGGTCTCTTTCTGGCACAGGCTACCTCAGCCTCACTGTGCACTTTTCTGTCTCAGACCTGGAATTAACCAATTTTTAAAGTCTTAATTCTTTTGTATAAGCAATTATATTAGGTTAGTGCAAAAGAAATTCCTTAGAAACCAAGACCCAGGCAATGGGTGTACTAACTACCTCCAAGGTGTTTTTTGAGACCTTTTTTTTTGTGTGTGATGAGAAAGATTATAAAATATGGTTTAACAAGCATCAGTTCAGTTTAGTTCAGTCGCTCAGTCATGTCTGACTCTTTGTGACCCCATGAATTGCAGCACGCCAGGCCTCCTTGTCCATCACCAACTCCTGGAGTTCACCCAGATTCATGTCCATTGAGTCAGTGATGCCATCCAGACATCTCATCCTTGTCGTCCCCTTCTCTTCCTGCCCCCAATCTCTCCCAGCACCAAAGTCTTTTCCATTGAGTCAACTCTTTGCATGAGGTGGCCAAAGTACTGGAGTTTCAGCTTTAGGATCATTCCTTCCAAAGAAATCCCAGGGCTGATCTCCTTCAGAATAGACTGGTTGAATCTCCTTGCAGTCCAAGGGACTCTCAAGAGTCTTCTCCAACACCACAGTTCAAAAGCATCAATTCTTTGGTGCTCAGCCTTCTTCACAGTCCAACTCTCACATACATACATGACCATAGGAAAAACCAGAGCCTTGCCTAGATGGACCTTAGTCAGCAAAGTA
>SJYV01024574.1:0-27812 GCA_006410875.1 Neotragus pygmaeus | reverse complement strand
CTCTTCGCAGGAGGTGGCCAAGTACTGGAGTTTCAGCTTCAGCAGATAGGTAACACTAATACTCAGTGACCTTTCTGTGCTACTGGTCTCAGCACCAGTTGCCAGCAGAGGGTGCCAGAGTCCTTTGAAAGCAGGGTTTTTGTGCGTGTGTCGCAGTCTCAGCATTCAAATTAGCCAGCGTGAATCAAATTATTGCTTGGGGGTTAGAGATGGGGGCGTCTTGGAGTTATCTGACTCCCTCTTTCACTTTCTTAAGGAGGGGGAAAAAACCCTTTTCATTAAATCGTAAGAGATATGCCGTTACAGTGTAACTTGTTAATCAAAACAGACTTCCCAAATCCAAATGCAATTAAAATTGAGTTTTCAGACCTTTATCTCCTTCCTCCTGGGTGTGTAGTCTGCTCTGGGAACTTCTGCTGGGAATATTGCTTTGAAAACACTAATGTTGTAGCAGGCTCCTGGATATGGCACCAGGGAAGGAGCGGGGATGGTGGGGGAAGGTCTGTACTGTCAATTAAAGNAAGCTGAGCACCAAAGAATTGATGCTTTTGAACTGTGGTGTTGGAGAAGACTCTTGAGAGTCCCATGGACTGCAAGGAGATCCAAGCAGTCCATTCTGAAGCAGATCAGTCCTGGGATTTCTTTGGAAGGAACGATGCTGAAGCTGAAGCTCCAGTACTTTGGCCACCTCATGCGAAGAGTTGACTCATTGGAAAAGACTTTGATGCTGGGAGGGATTGGGGGCAGGAGGAGAAGGGGACGACTGAGGATGAGCTGGCTGGATGGCATCAATGACTCAATGGACGTGAGTCTGAGTGAACTCTGGGAGTTGGTGATGGACAGGGAGGCCTGGCGTGCTGTGAATCATGGGGTCACAGAGTCAGACACGACTGAGCTACTGAACTGAACTGAGCAGCTCCTGGGAAACATGAGAATTTGAGATTACTTTAACTGTATGCTCCTATAAAAGTCATTTCTGCCTTACCCTTTGGAACACTAATCCATCTTATAGTTGAAGCATTGTCTCTATTGTTAGTGTCCCTCTTCCCCATTACAACATTCTTTTCCAATAATGTTGAGAATTGAAAGAGGGAAATATTTTTTCTCACCATTTTCTTGTATCATGGCTGAGGAATGGTAGATGATTTAACATTAAGCCAAGTCAGAATTTAATTCAAAATTTTGACTAGATACTCTACTTACTGATTCAGGGCTATATTTCTATATTCAAGTGAGTACTCAGAAGTGGATTGGAAAGTAATATTTCCTAGTAGGAGTTATCCAGAGATCAGAAGGGTACATAGGTTGGAGGATGTACTCTGAACGTAGTTTAAAGCAATGATGGGAGAAGAACGCAGAATACATTTCTAGGATGAGTTTTACTGTTTTTTGTATTTTGTATTTGGCATCATAAGAAAGCAAAATTGCAAGCAATATAAATAAATAATGAATAAATAAAATGTTGCACATTTATATTATTGTGATAATATACAATAATGAAAATTAATGAAACATAAATATAGACATAAACATCATTCATATTGAGAAGAAGAAGCTAATAGCAGAAGAATATTTAATATGTTACAATTTATAAAATATTCAAGACTGTGGAAAATTATACAATGTGTCATTTGGGATTGCATAATACATATGAGGTAAGCCCATAGAGGAAATAAGTGAAATTTCAGGATAATGATGCTGAAAACAGCCTCTGTGCACCTGTGCCACTGAATCAAATCTCAGAGACAGAGTTTTGGGTGAAGCAGAAAAGAATAGCTATATTGATTTGCCAACAAAGAGGGACACAGAAAGCTCCTGAAAAACTATGTGTCCCAACAGGAGGATTTGATGAGTAGTTGATGGTAAAATTGATGCTTTCGAACTGTGGTGTTGGAGAAGACTCTTGAGAGTCCCTTGGACTGCAAGGAGATCCAACCAGTCCATTCTGAAGGAGATCATCCCTGGGATTTCTTTGGAAGGAATGATGCTAAAGCTGAAACTCCAGTACTTTGGCCACCTCATGCAAAGAGTTGACTCATTGGAAAAGACTCTGATGCTGGGAGGGATTGGAGGCAGGAGGAGAAGGGGATAACAGAGGATGAGATGGCTGGATGGCATCACTGACTCGATGGACGTGAGTCTGAGTGAACTCCGGGAGTTGGTGATGGACAGGGAGGCCTGGCGTNAAACTCCAATACTTTGGCCACCTCATGCAAAGAGTTGACTCATTGGAAAAGACTCCTATGCTGGGAGGGACTGGGGGCAGGAGGAGAAGGGGACGGCAGAGGTTGAGATGGCTGGATGGCATCACTGACTCGATGGACATGAGTCTGAGTGAACTTTGGGAGTTGTTGATGGACAGGGAGGCCTGGTGTGCTGTGATTTATGGGGTCGCAAAGAGTCGGATACGACTGAGAGACTGAACTGAACTGAAACCCCAGAAGTATCCCTAATAGGTAACTGGATTCACTGGTTGAATGAAAAATATTTTCCACTGGAAATTTTCACTTTAAAAATTTATTTACACAATATATTTTATCTGACTACACAGACTTGTTCTTATGTGGATGAAACAAAAATCTTTTCAGGCGTGATAATGCCTCTGAATATCTAAACTAGGCCGCTTTTAATAGTATTGATTATTGAGCATAAATATAATTTGTCTACAGTGTTTACGGGGCGGAGGGTAATCTCCATTTTAAATACCAAGTGATAACATGTCAAGACATGACAAGTGAAAGAGAAAGCACTTAGAATTTAAACCTTAAAAGGGCTCAGGACCAGGACTTTCACAGCTAATCACTTTCAATGTCAGCAAAGAAGCTCCAAGCTCTTAATTTAGAGGCTCCCATTCAACAAATTGTAGACACGAAAGACAATAGATCATTGTGTTTTCCTGGTAACTACTCCGTACCATGCAAATATTCCACTTATGGGAAAGCAACTTTGATTATTATAATTATAGCTTACAGTCAAAAAAAATTTTTTAATTAGAACTAAATGCAAAAAATTTAATTAGAACTAAAAGTTCTATTTTATATAACACAGATATGAGATCAAACAGCATATTATTAAGTGTTGAAAATATTTATTATGTTTGGCCATGAAACAAAATAAATGAAGATTTGTGGAATATTTATGATTTCTATGTTTAAGAGTGTCAATTGCACAACTGGGCAACTTATTCTACTTTATGTCCTTTGGTATCTTGTAAAGTATCAATGAAGGAGATATTTCATGTCAATAAGTATACATGCCAAGAAGAAAAAAAAAATTATTTTTATAATCAGACCTGGATAATTTGCTTCTTTAGAGAAGTAAAATAATTGGTGATTAGGAGCACAGATTTCAATGCCTCACTTTATCTATAAAATGGGAATAAAATCATTTTTCTCACATAGTTGTAAAATGAAGATAAGGTTAATTCATTGAAACGTCCATTCTAATACTCAACACACAGTAAATATGTAACAACATACACTTTCCTATATTATGAGAATTTAATTATACTTTGAATCTTATATAACCTAACAATCATAAGCCTTTAAGTTATATTTTGGCAAAGATAATAAAGTATTACAGAATAACTACTTGTGTGAAAATTAGTAACCTATGTAGCTAAGAAATTGAGGAAAACACTAGAATAAGAAAGTCTAGAGATCTCATCAAGAAAATTAGAGATATCAAGGGAACATTTCATGCAAAGATGGGCTCGAAAAAGGAAAGAAATGGTAGGGACCTAACAAAAGCAGAAATATTAAGAAGAAGTGGCAAGAATACACAGAAGAATTATACAAAAAATATCTTCATGACCCAGATAATCACAATGGTGTGATCACTTACCTAGAGCTAGACATCCTGGAGGGTAAGTCAAGTGGACCTTAGGAGGAATCANAGGGACCTAACAAAAGCAGAAATATTAAGAAGAAGTGGCAAGAATACACAGAAGAATTATACAAAAAATATCTTCATGACCCAGATAATCACAATGGTGTGATCACTTACCTAGAGCTAGACATCCTGGAGGGTAAGTCAAGTGGACCTTAGGAGGAATCACTGAACAAAGCTAGTGGAGGTGATGGAATTCCAGCTGAGCTATTTCAAATCCTGAAAGATGATGCTGTGAAAGTGCTGCACTCAATATGCCAGCAAATTTGGACAACTCAGCAGTGGCCACAGGACTGGAAAAGGTTAGTTTTCATTCCCATCCAAAAGAAAGGCAATGCCAAAGAATGCTCAAAATACTGCACAATTGCACTCATCTCACACACTAGTAAAGTAATGCTCAAAATTCTCCAAGCCAGGCTTCAACAGTACCTGGTTCATCTGAACCATGAACTTTCAGATGTTCAAAGTGCATTTAGAAAAGGCAGAGGAATCAGAGATCAAATTGCCAAAATCCACTGAATCATAAAAAAAATCAAGGAAGTTCCAGAAAAATATCTACTTCTGCTTTATTGACTATGCCAAAACCTTTGACTGTGTGGACCACAACAGACTCTTGAAAATTCTGAAAGAGATGGGAATACCAGACCATCTGACCTCCCTTTGTATGCAGGTCAGGAAGCCACAGTTAGAGCTGAACATGGAACATGGAACAACAGACTGGTTCCAAATAGGAAATATAGGCTGTATATTGTCACCCTGATTATTTAACTTATATACAGAGTACATCATGAGAAACGCTGGGATGGATGAAGCACAACCTGGAATCAAAACTGCCGGGAGAGATATCTATAACCTCACATATGTAAATGACACCACTCTTGTGGCAGAAAGCATAGAACTAAAGAGTTCTTGATGAAAGCTAGAGGAAAGAAAAAAACTTGGCTTAAAACTCAATATTTAGAAAACTAAGATCATGGCATCCGGTCTCATTAGTTAGTTAGTTAGTTCAGTCGCTCAGTCATGTCCAACTCTTTGTGACCCCATGAATCGCAGCACGCCAGGCCTCCCTGTCCATCAACAACTCCCGGAGTTCACTCAGATTCACNCATTCTGACTGGTGTGAAATGGTACCTCATTGTGGTTTTGATTTGCATTTCTCTGATGATGAGTGATGAGTGAAGTCGGTAGTATAGTAAGTTCCAAAAATTCTAGCTATGGAGGGATTAAAAATAAAGGCTATTATTCATTTTAAGGAAAGAAATATAAGGGCTGTTTTCTATTTGACGCTGATGAAAAATATCTGAACATAAAAGGTACAGCATTCCCTTACTCACTTGGTATTTCATAAACAACCAAAAAGCCAACTTTATCCAATAGGGACTTAAAGGCATCTAAGATTTTGGTTTAGAAGTGGGAAATAAATGATGAGATTTCCTTGTCCATTTTCTGGGTCACTTTTTCAATAAGAAGGTCATAGGCAGCTGCTATATCTGCCTTCCAAGTATATATTTCAGCTATATTAATGTATTATTTTATCTTTTTATCATTTAGAGAATATTGAGTGTATTTTCCATTAGATGCCTGAAATTACTATGTATTTTAAATCTTTCAAAATAATATAGTGACCTGGAACATGGTAGAGAATAGACTTGGAAATCTGGCATTATCACCTGTTTTCCATCATAGATTTTAAGAATTTATCCATCATAAATTTTAAGAATTTCTAGTCCAAGAATATATGCCAAATATAAAAGAAAAACAGGTGTAATTATATGTTTATGGGTTTTATTCCCTTAGCTAATAAAACTCACTAATATTTAGGGATGATTATGAAACATGGAGACGTTAAGCCTAATACTTATGTAGCATAGTGAAAAGGAATACAGCTTTAGTCAGATCAATCATGGTTAAACGTTCAGGGCACTGTTTGTGGCAGTGTTCTAAATATTTTCTATAGAGATTAGTTCAGTCTTTAAAATCATCCTGTGATGTAGGTACTGTTATTTTCCTTGCTTTCTAAGTGAGAAGACGGAGGCTCAGAGAGGTCAAGTACCTTGCTTGAGGACACACAGCTACCCTGTGACAAAATTGGGCAGTTGAGNTATAGAGATTAGTTCAGTCTTTAAAATCATCCTGTGATGTAGGTACTGTTATTTTCCTTGCTTTCTAAGTGAGAAGACGGAGGCTCAGAGAGGTCAAGTACCTTGCTTGAGGACACACAGCTACCCTGTGACAAAATTGGGCAGTTGAGTTTGACTCATGTCTTTCATCATCACACTGTGTAATATCCAAACTAGTCACACTAGTAATAACCAAAGTTACAGTATTTGAAGACTGGTTTGTAAAATAAAAGAAAGGTTTCATTTTACCTATTATTAAGAGTATACAGAGGAATAGAAAAGGGAATTTTCCCCTTGACTGTTGATGCCTATTTTTCAAATGAATGGTACACAAAAACTTATTTTTGTTTCTATTCACATGTGAATTTAGATATCCACAACTCTATGTATGATAGGAACTCATTAAATATTTATGGAATGGACAGATTGATAAATGAATAAATACATGGATCTCTCTATATATGTATATAATTCTGTCATTTTGGAGCAATGCACACACATGCAAACACAGAAGGAATGCAGGCTACAGGGAAATAATCAGGAGCCACTGCTAAGTATCATTTATAAACTGCATTTTGCTAATGCCATTGATTATATTATCAGCAATGATGGGAATCTGCTTTGTACCTCTCCCAATCACTGTTATAACTATCCTGACAATAATAATAGCAATAATACAATTCACTGGGAAATTGGACTCTGAATAAAGTGTGAATAAATGCATCTTTAGAAAATCTTATCATAATTAAGTCTTTAAATGCATCTATTATTACAACATAGCTTTAAGACAAATCCGCCAGCATCTCTATTTAAATTAGACTGTAGCTCCTAAATTTCTTCTGTAAAGAAATTCTGGAAATACTCATTATTTAAAGTGTTGAGGTCTTAATAAAAGAATTAAAATTAAAGCAGAAAAAAAGTAAAAGAAGTTCACATGATTTATTTTAAAAGTAAAGACTGCCACTTAAACAGGAAAATAACTAGGCTTAATGTACCACAATTTATTCTTCCTCTTAAAAACAATTTGTCTTCTTTCAGCCTGCTGGCATCAGTATTTTTTGTAGCATAGCAAGTTCAGTTCAGTTTAGTTTAGTAGCTCAGTCATGTCCGACTCTTTGCGACTCCATGAATCACAGCANGACAGTCAAAGGCTTTGGTATAGTCAATAAAGCAGAAATAGATGTTTTTCTGGAACTCTCTTGCTTTTTCCATGATCCAGCGGATGTTGGCAATTTGATCTCTGGTTCCTCTGCCTTTTCTAAAAGCAGTTTGAACATCTAGAAGTTCACGGTTCACGTACTGCTGAAGCCTGGCTTGGAGAATTGTGAGCATTACTTTATTAGCGTGTGAGATGAATGCAATTCTGTAGTAGTTTGAGCATTCTTTGGCATTTCCTTTCTTTGAGATTGGAGTGAAAACTGACCTTTTCCAGTCCTCATTACCTCATGGCAAATATATGGGGAAACAGTGGAAACAGGGACAGACTTTACTTTTCTGGGCTTCAAAATCACTGCATACGGTGATTGCAGCCATAAAATTAAGATGGTTACTCCTTGGAAGAAAAGCTATGTCCAACCTAGACAGCATATTAGATAGCAGAGACATTACTTCACCCACAAAGGGCCATCTGCTCAAAGGTATGTTTTTTCTATTAGCCACATATGGATGTGAGAGTTGGACTATAACATAAGCTGAGTGCCAAAGAATTGATGCTTTTGAACTGTGGTGTTAGAGAAGACTCTTGAGAGTCCCTTGGTCTGCAAGGACATCCAGCAAGTCCATCCCAAAGGAAATGATTCCTTAATATTCATTGGAAGGACTGATGCTAAAGCTGAAAGTCCAATACTTTGGCCACCTGATGCCACCTTTTCATTTGAAAAGACCCTGATGCTGCAAAGATTGAAGGCAGGAGGAGAAGGGTATGACAGAGGACAAGATAGTTAGATGGCATCACCGACTCAACGGATATGAGTTTGAGTAAACTCTGGGAGTTGGTGATGGACAGGGAGGCCTGGTGTGCTGCAGTCCATGAGGTCTCAAAGAGTCGGACACGACTGAGTGACTGAACTGAACTGAACTGTACTGATGTAGCTAAGAAAAAAATATCTTGTCATTTAAAGTCTTCAATAGAGAAAAAACAACAAAACTGAAAACTGATTCTTTGAAAAGTTCAACGAAATTGACAAATCTTTAGCCATATTGCCCAAGAAAAAAAGTGAGAAGGCTCAAATTGCTAAAATCAGGAATACAACATGATACATTACTATTGACTTGACAAAATAAAAAAGATTATAAGGGAATATTATGAATATGCTAACATATTAAATATCCTACCATATGACCTAGCAAATTTTTCTTAGTTATATTCTGAAATGAACAGAAATGTTAACAACCAAAAAGTCCATCTTACTGATAATCAGATAAACAAAATGTGATCAATACATAAAATGGAATAGTAATCAGCCATAAAAAGGAATGAAGTAGTGATACATTCTTCAGCATGGAAAGAAGTACATTAAAAACATCATGCTAAGTAAAAGAAGGCAGACACAAAAAACCATATATTGTATGATTTTATTTATATGAACTCTCTAGAAAAGGCAAATCCATAGAGGCAGAACAAGTATTAGTATTTTCAAGGGGCTGGAAGTAGGAAGGAATAGAAAGTGATTATTAAAGTTATGCTGTTTCTTTGGGGGTTATTAAAATGTTCTGGAATTAAATAGTGGTGATAGGTGTATAACATTGTGAATACACCAAAAAGCACTGAATTGTACACTTTAAAAGGGTGAATTGTATGGAATCTGACTGATATCTCAAAAAGTTTTAAATAAACTTATAAAGCCAAAAAAATAAATAAATAAAATAAAGTCTTGAACACTCTGTTCTTTATAAAGGCTAAGAACATTTAGACATTTAAAGTTTTTCTAACAGCATAAACTAATCTTGAAATACATTGTAAAAGTGTACCATACTGGATCTCTGGTTTCAGCTCCAGCTTGTAAAGACTTCAAAAGTTGTCACTCTTGTCTTTACTATCAGAGTAAAGCTAAACAAACTGAAAAATCTGCTACATTTTTTAGTACCCCAGAAATCCAGAGAAAGAGGCAAATCAGAGGTGGAGTTCAAATCTCTCCGCTTGGATCAGAAGCTTCAGGAGTCACATGAGGTAATCATTAAATCATAATTTTGAGAGACTGATGGACGCTAAGAGAGCACTAGCATGAGAGTTAAAAGATCTTTCCCGGTCACGCTAGTGGTAAAGAACCCACCTGCCTGTGCAGGAGACACAAGAGACATGGGTTCAATCCCTGGTTCAGGAAAATCCCCTGGAGGAAGGAAAGGCAACCCACTCCAGTATTCTTGCCTGGGAAATCACGTGGGCACAGGAAGCCGGTAGGCTACAGTCCATGGGGTAACAAATTATCAGACATGACTGAGCAACTAAGGATATATTCATGAGTGATCGGATCATTGGCCTATGTGAACTCCAGCTCCTTTCCTCTCCCCGAAAATCAGAGGTTGGACTGAAAGTTCTAACCTTCTGTTCATAGATGGTTTCCCTTGCAATCAGCCCATCTTTAGGGGATCTCCAAAAATCACCTTATTACTTTAAACTCAGTTGTAGTTGAAAGACGCTGGTAAAAAATAATGATACTAATTTCACCTTTATGGCTCTGAAGCATCTCAAGAACTGAGGGCAAAAGGCCCAATATTGTAACAAAAGATGCTCCCACTGCTCTTATCACTCAGAAAGTTCTGAGAATTTGGGAGCTATAAGCTTAGAAACACAGACGTAGAACAAATACATATGTTAAATATATTTTGGCCATGTGAGTGACCAAGCATATATTCCATATAAATCACAATATCACAAGGGTGATAGTAACACCTTACTTAGAGCAAAGAACAGAGAATTTTTAGAGGACTCCTTGCCCAAAACCATGAAAGCAAGAGGCTGAAGTAAAATATTAAAATTACTGAAAGGAAAAAAACAAAACGAAATACAATCATAGAATTCAATATCCAAGTAAATTGATTTTCAGAAAAGAAGAAGACATAACGAGTTTTTCAGACAAACAAAAGCTGAGGGAATTTATTGCCAGCAGACTTTCCTGATAAAAAAATGTTAAAAAAGAGTTCTTGAGGTAGAAGAAAAATGATACCGTTTAGAAACTCAGATTTTCAAAAAGAAAGCCAGAGCATCAAAGCAGGAATTAATGAGGGTAAAGCATATCTTATTTTTCTTATTCCTAATTGATTTAAATTATAATGGTTTGTTTCAAATAATAATAGTGTTGAATTTGGGGATAGAGCACAGGGATAAGTGATGCAAATGACAGCAATGTGATAAGGGGATGGAGGCGAAGAACAGGGGATAATCAATTATAAGGATTCTGCATACGTACAAGGCGGTGTCCTGCTATTTAACTTAGATTAATCAGAAATTAATAAGGAGGGGTGACAGGGGACCAGGAATAGCCTGACCCACCTTCTCCCCAACCGCCTTTCATGGAAATCACAGCTACTTGCAGCAGCAGCAGCACAGAGCCCGCCAGCTTCCCAGGCGGGGCTAGCGGTGAAGTATCTGCCTCCAGTGCAGGAGCTGTGGGTTCAGTCCCCGGGTCAGGAAGATCCCCTGGGGAATGAAATGGCAATCCACCCCAGTATGCTTGCCTAGAGAATCCCACGGACAGAGGAGCCTGGCAGGGCACAGTCCATGGGGTCGCACAGAGTCAGACACAACTGAAGTGACTTAGCACACGCACACAGAGCTAGTATCTATGAGAGTAAGCAGAAGACCAGGAGAACAAGCTTTCCAAAACCAAAAATGCGAGAAGTAACCTGTTTGCAGGGAAGAATGGAGTCTCGGATGCAGAGAACAGACTTATCAGCACGGCAGTGGAGGGGTGGCGGGGAAGGAGAGGGTGATGCAAATAGAAAGAGTAACATGGAAATGTACATTACCACATGTAAAGTAGATAGCTAATCGGAATTTGCTGTATGACTCAGGGAGCTCAAACAGGGGCTCTGTGACAAATAGAGGGGTGGGAGGGAGATTCAAGAGGGAGGGGACATATGTGTACCTGTGGCTGATATATGTTGATGTATGGCAGAAACCAACGCACTATTGTAGAACAATTATCCTTCACTTAAAAATAACTTAAAACAAAGAAGGAGCCACAACAAGACGGGTAGGAGGAGCAGAGAACTATATTAGGACTCACACCCCATGGTCAGGGACCCACAAATGCGGGGCTATAATAGTCGTAGCTGTTCTCCCAAAGGTGGGTGCTGGGGGTGTCCAAGCCTACCTCAGGAAACAAGAAAAATCTCTAATGAACAGTCTAACATTACATCTAAAGAAACTAGAGAGTGAAAAACAAGAATGCTCGTATTTAGTAGAAGGAAATAAATAAAGATCAGAGTGGAGATAAAGGAAATAAAGACTGAAAAGTTCAACGAAACGAAGAGCTGGTTCTTTGAAAAGATAAACAAAATTGATAAACCTTTAGCCAGACTCATCCAGAAAAAAAGAGAGAGGATCCAAATAAATTATATCAGGAAGAAGGGCAGAGAAGTTACAGTGGCTACCACAGAAACACAAGGCATCATATAAAATTACTCTACCAATTATACAATCGTAAGATGGAGAACCAGAAGGAAGAGACAGAGACCATTATCAGTAGTATTATAATAACTTTTTATGGTTAAAGATGGTTACTAGATTTATCATGGAGATCATTTCCTAACATCTAAATATAAAATCACTAGTTAGTACACCTGAAACTAACATAACATAGGGATTGAGCTGCATTGCAATAAAAATTTAAGAACACAAACTTTGGGACAAGAAAAACATGTAAAACAGAAGAATTAATATCAAGGTAAAAGATAAGTGGAATCATATAAAATAATCAATTAGAACTACGGAACGGAGAAAGAAGAAGGAAAAAAAAAAAACTACTGCAACATATAGAAAACAGCTGGTCTCAAGAAAGATTGTGAGATTGGAAAATCTGTAACTTCTTGTTAATTCTGCTGTAAACCTACCCTAAAAAAAATAAAGCCTATGAATAAATGAGAATAATGAATGAATGAATGAATAAGCAAGTCAACCAATCAATTAAACAAACAAATATCCACAGCGATGGAGATCCACAAAAGAGACACAAAAATCAACTGAAAGAACTAACAAACAGCCAAAATTGGAACAATTTGGACAAAAAATAAACAAGACAAAATTAGATTATAACACAATATATTAAGTAAATATTCATGAGCCCTACTGATATATGTAAATGATTAAGTACATAAAGTAGGAAGAGACAAATATTCCATGTAGAAAAATTCCAATTCATTTGTGCAGATAGTTCACCCTCAAGCGGGTGGAGCATAATTCTCTTCCTTAAGTGTTGGCCTAATGATTTTATTTCGAAGTATACAGCATTAGGGGAGTTGGGACCAGAGATCTTTTTTTTTTTTAAAGCAACTGATAAACATGTTATCAAACAGATGATCAAGGTCAACATCAATACTGCTAAGTCATCAGACTGTTAAGTCACTGAAGGATTATGTGCCCTTAATATGATGTCATAAAAATAGAACTTTACCTCAGTGGTCTTCCTTCCAAAAACCCATAATCCCGATCTCATCATGAAAAAAAATGGCAAAGTCCAAATGAAGGGCTTTATACCTAAGCAGTACTCAAAACTGTCAAGGTCATCAATAACATGGATAGTGCATGAAACTCATAGCCCAGAAAAGCTTAATGAAATGTGATGCACAAATGTGATATGGTCCTTGAGAGTACAGGCTGGGATCCAAAAAAAAAAAAAAAAAAAAAAAAATCAGGCAAAAGTTACAGAAGTATTAACAGTGTGGGTTTCAGTTAATAATGATATATCAACATTCTTCAATAATGGTGATACATGAATCCTGATGATGTAAGATGTTAATGACAGCTGAAACCCTGCTTTGGGTTTATGAGAATTCTCTGGACTCTCTTTGCACTATTTTTGCAAATTAAACTTGGGATTAAAAACAGCGTTTCCTTAAAAATGACCATTAGTCTCTTCAGCAATAATTTTGATATTTTAACAATGTTTTAATTTTATATTATTAAATAGATCCATATGCAGAAGTACATGCGTGTCTTTTCAATTCACAGACTGCTGTAAACACTTCTTGCGCTTTACTGTGATGTATATTGGCATACTTAGTAACAGATAAAAAATGGGGAAAGACAGCACTGCCTTTCTCTGTGTTGTACTAGTTCACATTTAGATGATGATAAACTATTCATTTTAATTATTTGTAATTACTTACTTGTCCTGATGTCATTTAAAATTCTAATGCATCCAAGTGCCATTTTGCCAGCTTGTCTGGGATATAGGGATCCATTCAGAAAAATGAATTTGTGGAAGGGCAAATATAAATTTGAATGAAACGAAAATTAAAGCAGCAAGCTCTAGCCTCTATTTATTAAGCCTATGAATAAATAAAATGAAAGGACCATATTTTGATCCTTTGTTATTATTTCTGCTTGGAAAAAAAAAAGAGACTAGATTATGTTTATTTCATTGAGTTATAATCCTAGCCATCTGTTAAAAGACTGGAGGTTGATGTCAGTTTGTCTTTTTATCCTTGTGTGTATGTACTTGTTATGAATCAATGAAGTGTAGCATTAAAACGAATGAAATTTGTTATTGCTTTAAAATGTTTGATCTTCTAGAACTACTCCATTTGGGGGGACCAATGAGCCTGGACCCGTCTTCCTTAGGAAGATAGTCAAAGGGCTTCCCTGGTGGCTGAGTGGAAAAGAGTCCACCTGCCAGTGCAGGAGACAGGAGTTCAGTCCCTGGTCTGGAAAATACCACAGGCTTCAGAGCAACTAAGCCCATGAGCCACAACTGTTGAGCCTGGACCACNTGACAATACTGTAATGTTTGAGACCCAGCTGGAGTCTGTATTTGACCTGACTTCCTGTACCATGTTTCCTCCCATGGGGTTGGGGGAGAGGTTGACCAAGGATAAGTGAGTTTCTCACAGTTTGCACAGAGAATCCATGTCCGAATTGGTGTTAGCATTCACTCTGAGCCCCTTCAGCAAGAAGCCTGCTTTGTGTGAGCCGCTGGCCAGGTGAGGATGTTACCCTTTGCCTGCCACCTTGAACCAAAAGTCCCCCCAGTGACAACACTGTTAGATTCCTGTTGCTGCTTTTAAACATATCCTGGCATTGGTCACTGCTTGCTCGACTTCACATTATAAAATGGGTTTGGCAGCATTGGTTAAAGCTATAAATTTTGACAAGAGCATTGAAATGTTGGGTTTCTTTTTGCTGAAAGGCTGAGGGCGAGGCATTTCTGGAACGTTCCAGATTTCCTTTCTGTCTGACAAGCTACCCTAGTGTGAATTTCAGGTTGAGCCCTTGGGACAGAGTTGTGCCCCCTTCTTGTCCTTTGGGCAGCCTTTCTCTCCAGTAAGAAACACAGCTGGTTCCCTGCGTGGCAAGAAATCCAGCTAAGGGATTGGGCACATTCTGGTATATCTGGCTGTAAGGGACGCTGTACAGCACTTCCTCAGACCTGGCCCCTTACTTCCTCTGCACCAGCGCTGGCCTGCCAAAAGGCAGAAATCCTGGACGAAGGCCCAATCGAGTTTATTACTCGCCTCTTGGAAATGTGGGTCTGTGTGTTTTGGCGAGGCCCGAGCAAAACCCAGTTATGCGACTGCTTTGAGATTCCCCTCCGTTCAGGCTCTGGGTCCTGATGTGAAGCGTGTGTGAGCAGCAGCCTCCAGATCAGCTGCCCTTGTGCCCCTGGACAGCCGGCTCGGCCAGCTTTCCTAGCACAGGCCTCACGGGCCAGGCGCTGGAGCCCCACCAGACTCTCTCCCCCAGCTCGTTTTCCATCCTGCGAGGATGGGTGATGTTGGACGCCCCTCGGCCACCTCTCTCGTGAGGAAAGCCAGAGGAACTGCGGTCTGTAAGCCCCCCAGGTGAGCAGTATTCTGGGCACGTGGTAACAGAACTAGAAGTGGGACCAGGGAAAGACAGTCCCTGTCCCGTGCCTCTTTCATGAAGAAAAATAAGGAGGTGTAACACATGATTGGCCAGAGATGTACAAATAGGTCTTTTGTTACCCAAACATTACTGACTGGAGACTTTCAGTCTTCACTTGCAAAATAAATGACTAGCCACAGGCGTTAGCTTCTGCAAAAATCTCCCAATCAATAATGTGTTAATACATTTGAATGTTGCTGCGATGCTCAGCACATGCCTGGCACATAGTAGACATTTAATAAATGCTTGTTAAATGAACAAGTTAATATATTCTTCACCTGTGTCAATGTCTTTGTCATAGTGACTGATAAGCTTTCTTATTCTGTCACGGAAAATAAAGGTTATGAGAGTTCCGTTAGGAAAGTGTCCTGATGGCTCAGTGGGGTAAAGAATCCGCCTGCCAGTGCAGGAGACACGGGAGATGTGAATTTGATCCCTGGATCAGGAAGATCCCTTGGAGGAGGAAGTGGCAGCCTACTCCAGTATTCTTGCCTGGAAAATCCCATGGGGAGACGAGCCTGGAAGGCTACAGTCCAAAGGGTCACAAAGAGACGGACACGACTGAGTGATTAAGCACACAGCACGCGCATTAGGTAAATGTAAGCTAGACTGCAGCTATAAATAGACTCAAGAATGTGTAATGGCTCAAATGCCGCTGAAGTTTATTTTTTGCTCATATTCAGGGTGGATGTTTCTGATTAGCAGGTGACTTCTCCATTGAGTGAGGAATTCAGGGCTCCTCCTATTTTATGGCCCTGCCATATCCAAAGGCCACATTGCTGATAGCATTCCAGTTGGCAGGAGGGGAAAACAGTGGAGTAGCACAGATGCGAGGTTCTCCTGGATCAGACCTGGAAATGTTGCAGGTCACTCTGGCTGGAACTCAGTCACATGGCCACAGCCAACTCCAGAGGAGGCTGGGAAATGTAGTCTGTCGTGTGCCCAGGGTGGTTTGGGGCTACATTTTTAACATCTCAGTATCTTTTAAAAAAAATTTCTTTCTAGTCTTATTTTTGGAACTTTATTTACTTTTGACTGTGCCAGGTCTTTGTTGCTGTGTGAGCTTTTATCGAGTTGCAGTGAGCGGGGACTACTCCTCTTTGCCGTGTGCGGGCTTCTCAATCCAGTGGCTTCTCTTGTTCCAGATCACAGGCTCCAGAGTGCTTGGGCTTGAGTAGCTGCAGTTCCTGGGCTCTGGAGCACAGGCTTAATAGTTGTGGTACATGGGCTTAGTTGCTCCGTGGCGTGTGGAATCTTCCCAGACCAGGGATTGAACCTGCATTGGCAGGTG
The DNA here is from genome assembly GCA_006410875.1 of Neotragus pygmaeus. Lineage (NCBI taxonomy): Eukaryota > Metazoa > Chordata > Mammalia > Artiodactyla > Bovidae > Neotragus > Neotragus pygmaeus. Next base: position 11,449 of record SJYV01024574.1, on the reverse strand, counting down.
GATTCTCTACCACTGAGCTACCAGGGAAGCTCCTCTGGGCCATCTTTGAACCTATAATTCTAAAATGCATCCTCACTCTAACTTTGAGATTCACAGGGGTTGGTGCAAGGCCCCAAGGTCCCAAGTAAATTTCACTTGATCTAGGTCCTCCTGTCAGTGAAAATCAAGTGATATTAAGCAAACAGTTAAATCATTAAGTGGAAAAAATTAATACATATTATATAGTTAATAGGATTTCAGATATGTTAAATCTATTTTTTAAAAAGATTAGAAGGAAATATGACAGTTAGCCATGGTTGCTAACTTTAGTGATGAGATGACCAGTATTTGCTTTTAGCCTGGTGCGTTTTGTTTTCTTTTTTAATGAATCTCTATCTTGAACATGCATTTTTTCCCCCCAACTTAGAGTAATTCTCTTCTCTTTTTCTCATTTATATAAGCATCATTAGGGTTCTCTCTCCTTGGCTGCTGCTCCTTCACTCACTGAGATAAGAGTATGCTTTTCAGAATGTTCTATGCGTGTACCTCTACATGTTCGCTTCATTTCTGAGCTCATTCAGCTCTGGGCCAGGCTCTGCTCCAGGTGGTAAGGAAGTATCGCTGAACAAAAGAGACAGACTCCTTTCCTCATAGACCTTAACGTTCCATTGAGGAAACAGATATAAACAAGATGAAAAAAGTAGTTTTACGTGTCACATGTAAGAAAAATGCCAAGAATCAAAATAGAAAGCAGGAAAAGGATTTGAAATGTCAGTGGGGTGTAAATTTTAGGCCAGGTAGGCCCAGAAGGTCTTATTAGAAGAGAACCATTGATATAGTGACCTCTAGGCTAGTACAGAGTAAGCCAGGAGGGCTCTTCCTTGCAACTGTCTACACCTAAAAGTTATCAAGAGTGTGTCAACCACTGACAATCACAGTACCCAGGTCTATCCACTGTTAACAGTCTGTTCTTTATCACACTTGTTGGGATGTCCCGAACCAAAGGCTCATTTGCTGTTTCTATTGTTTCTTGGGAGGACACTTCCAGTGCCACACTCCTTTTAAAAGCATCTCTCATTCTTTTGGGTCTCAAGGATTCCCAAAGGTTTTCTTGAGGAAGTGTCCCTAGAGCTTGAGACAACAGTTAACTTTTTTCTGCCCTTGTTGACAGACTGTATTTTGGTATTGTGAGATTTCTATTTTTTTTAATGGTCCATCATTTTATTTTCTTTCAGCCTCGCCATGTGGCACATGGGATCTTAGTTCCCTGACCAGGGATTGAACCCATGTACCCTGTAGTGGGAGCGCAGAGTCTTAACCACTGGACCACCAGGTAATCCCAGTATCATGAGATTTTAGATGCTGTCCTGGCCTCACTCCCCAGGGCTCATTCTGCACATGAGTAGAGAGCTTGACACTTGTCCAGGGACGTATCCAACCATTGCTAGAGCTGCTCTTGCAGAAAATTAAGCCAACTTGCATTCCAGAGCAAATGGGACAGTGAAGATGCAAGCTCTCTGCAGGAATCTAAGGAGCTGTGTAAACGACAGGATTCTTTTAGTGAGTAAAAGTCATTTCTTTAAAATGCAGCAAGACCACCAGTGGGGTTCTTATAGGATGTTACTGTAGAAGAATGAGTATTAGTGGCACAATTAAAATAGCCTTTAGTAGGGATTTATTCCCGCATCCTAGCACAAAGTGAAAGTGAAAGTCGTTTAGTCATGTCCAACTCTGCAACCCCGTGGACTATACAGTCTGTGGAATTTTCTAGGCCAGAATACTGGATTAGATAGCCTTCCCCTTCTCCAGGGGATCTTCCCAACCCAGGGAACAAACCCAGGTCTCCTGCATTGCAGGTGGATTCTCTACCAACTGAGCTATCAGGGAAGCATCCTAGCACACCTCAGCCATTTTCTTTTTTTTTAATTTTTTTCAAAATATAGTTGACAACAGTGTTGTAGTAATTTCAGGTGTACAGCAAAGTGATTCAGTTATACATATATACACATACATAAATATTCTTTTTCCGACTCTTTTCCCTAATAGGTTATTACAGAATATTGAGTGTAGTCCCCAGTGCTCTTCAGTAGGTGTATCTACTTTATATATTGTAGTGTGTATATTTAATCTTTCCTTGTCTGACTTTACTTAGTTTGATAACCTCTGGGTCCATCTATGTTGCTGCAAATGGCGTTATTTCAGTGTTTTATCAGCCATTTTCTCTTTCACCCTTGCTGGGACCAAGACTCCCTGTCATCACATACCTGCCTTTCCGTCTTGTAATTGTCACAGTTGTATGCCACAGAATCCACTTGCTTCGGGTGTTCCTCTGGTTTCCGTTCTCACTCCATGCCCTCTGTGTGCTCCCTTCTGCTGTACTCTGCCCCCATTTCTGCCCAGTGCATCTCCATCCCCCTCCGGATATGCCAACAGCTTGTCTGAAAACACTCCTGCTCTGCCCGGACAAGGGGTCTATGCCTCATTTTTCCCCTCTTGCCGAGNTGGGGTGAGGGTTAGCTTTACCATTTTTTCCAACTGGACTGTTAACAACAGGCAAACACTCCTCATCACGCAGCAGATAACAATGAACCTTGCTTGATTAGTCCCAATTAATCTTGCTTACTCAATAAGGAAATTTATTATCTCAGACCACTTCAAAACCAGAAGCAGTGCGGACTCCAGGAACAGTGAGTTCACAGGTGCCATGACGTCATCAGGATGCCTACCCTGCCTCACTACTCTGCCACGCCCACACTGCTCCATCCCAAAGTGACTCCCTTGCGGTTGCTTGATGACAGGTAACGGCAGCCAGGACTCTGCACTTCCTGCTCACAGCCAGCTGCAGAGAAGAAGAGAACATTTCCCCTCAAGTTGTTGTTGCTGTTGTTCAGTCGCTCAGTTGTGTCCAACCCCTTTGTGACCCCATGGACTGCAGCACGCCAGGCTTCCCTGTCCTCCACTATTTCCCAGAGCTTGCTCAAACTCCTGTCCATTGAGTCGGTGATGCCATCCAGCCATCTCATCCTCTGTTGTCCCCTTCTCCTCCTNGTAAAAGATGCTTGGCCTTTTTTCTTTTTTTCCCTCACTTTGAATAACTCATATATTTTCACATTAATACTTTTGTTGAAATTAGTAGTTATTGTGTTTGCTCATATTTGGTAGTAATCAAGTATAGTTTGCTATATAAATTCAAAAGTTTTCATTAAATCAGGGATATTAACTTATGGGAATAGCAGTTTTTTTATTCATCATTTTTTTCATTGCTGTTGAATGATGTGTCCTTCATTTTGATTTAAAACTCCATTGACAATAATTTTTTTCACTGTTCATACATATTGGAATTTAAACTTTAGTCTTTAATAATCAAATTTCATTGCCAGATTACTACAGTACTCTGAGTATGAATACTGTATGAATCATTAAATGGAGCTTAATAGCTATAAGAGTAATTTCTTTTGATTAATTGAAAGGTGTAGGTGCATGCATGCTAAGTCGCTTCAGTCCTGCCTGACCCTTTGCGACCACATGGGCTGTATAGCCCTGCAGGCTCCTCTGTCCATGGGATTCTCCAGGCAAGAATACTGGAGTGAGTAGCCATGCCCTTCATCTTCCTGACCCAGGGATCAAACCTGCCTCTCCTGCGGCTCCTGCCCTGCAGGCGGATTCTTTACCACTGAGCCACTGGTATACTGGTGAAGTTGGGTCATACTCCTGTAACCCATGGACTGCAGCCTACTATGCTTCTCTGTTCATGAGGTTTCCTAGGCAAGACTACTGGTTGGATTGCCATTTCCCTTCTCCAGGGGATCTTCCTGACCCTGTGACTGAACCCAGGTCTCCTGCATTGCAGGCGGATTCTTTACTGATTGAGCAGCACTAGTAGATACTAGATGTAACTGTTAAAAAGCTTCCCTCTTAGCAGTATATCCAAAGCATAACATACATTTTAAAGTTCCTATGTCTGCTTTCAAACATGAGATCTTCCTTGAGCCAGTGAAATTATCTTAGTGAATATGAAAGATGCACTAATTTGTTGAACACGCATCCAAGTAATACTCTGATTCACAAGTGGCATCAAATTCATTTGAAAGTAAATAGTTGTTCCTGAGGTTTTGTATTGAGTGTTTGATTTTAGCCTTTTCTACAATTTCTCCACTTAAAAAGAAATAAGTGAGTAGATAGTCGAGGATCCTTTTCACACGGGAAGGATTTTCAACATGAAAGATTTCATTTCTTAAACTGCAGAATACATAGAATTATAAGGAGGTTCTATTTCATTTCTACTTTTCTGCTAACATGATCAATGTCTAATGTTTAGGTTGTGTCAAAATTCCAAGAATTTGGTTTGCCTTTAGAGTATGAACATAGGTTTTTATTAAAAATATTTACAACTCCCTAAATTCTCATTACCCAATTTAAACTTCCAAATTAATATCACAAGTCATGAGATGAATCATTATTTCCAAGGGATTCAAATACTATTAAGAATGTCATAAAATGTGATGTCATTTAGCTGTCTTGGAGAACCATAAAATCTCTGTTTCTGCATAAATGTAAAATTGGCAAACCAATTTATGAGCTCTTCTTCACACAGCTCTGGCTTGAGCCATTTTTAGCTCATGTGATTTTTATGATATTAACTAAAAAGAACTTCATGAATGCTGTGGTCTGAATGTATCTCCCCAAATTCATGTTGAACCTTAACCTCCAAGGTGATATTATTGAGAGAGGAGGCTTGGCAGGTGATTAGGTCATGAAGGTGCTGTCCTCATAATGCNAAAGAAAAACACCAATACAGTATACTAACACATATATATGGAATTTAGAAAGATTGTAATGATAACCCTGCATGCGAGACAGCAAAAGACACACAGATGTATAGAACAGTCTTTTGGACTCTGTGGGAGAAGGAGAGGGTAGGATGATTTGGGAGAATTGCATTGAAACATGTGAAATATCATATAAGAAATGAATCACCAGTCTATGTTTGATGCAGGATATAGGATGCTGAGGCTGATGCACTGGGATGACCCATATAGATGGTATGGGGAGGGAAGAGGGTGGGGGGGTTCAGCATTGGGAACACGTGTACACCTGTGGTGGATTCATGATGTATAGCAAAACCAATACAGCATTGTAAAGTAACATTAAATAAAATATATAAAATACTAAAAAAGTGTATATATAATGTATGTATTTTATAAAAATGTATATATAATATAAAATAAAATGTATATGCATATATAATAAAATGTGTATATATACACATTTAATAAAATGTATATATATATCAGTTCAGTTCAGTCACTCAGTCGTGTCCGACTCTTTGCGACCCCATGAAATGCAGCACGGCAGGCCTCTCTGTCCATCACCATCTCCCAGAGTTCACTCAGACTCATGCCCATCGAGTTCGTGATGCCATCCAGCCATCTCATCCTCGGTCGTCCCCTTCTTCTCCTGCCTCCAATCTCTCCCAGCATCAGAGTCTTTTCCAGTGAGTAAACTTTTCGCATGCGGTGGCCAAAGTACTGGAGTTTCAGTTTTAGCATCATTCCTTCCAAAGAAATCTCAGGGTTGATCTCCTTCAGAATGGACTTGTTGGATCTCCTTGCAGTCCAAGGGACTCTCAAGAGTCTTCTCCAACACCACAGTTCAAAAGCATCAATTCTTCGGCGCTCAGCCTTCTTCACAGTCCAACTCTCACATCCATACATGACCACTGGAAAAACCATAGCCTTGACTGGACGGACCTTAGTTGACAAAGTAATGTCTCTGCTTTTGAATATACTATCTAGGTTGGTCATAACTTTTCTTCCAAGGAGTAAGCGTCTTTTAATTTCATGGCTCCAGTCACAATCTGCAGTGATTTTGGGGCCCCCNCCTCTCACATCCATACATGACCACTGGAAAAACCATAGCCTTGACTAGACAGACCGTAGTCATCAAAAGTGAGGGGATTATAGAGCACATTATTAACCCAGTTTTACACTGGTTGGTTGCCTTAGCTCAGGTTTTAAAATGGTGAATGTGTTGCTTAGGTCATACAAACTTACTTTTATTTTCCTATAATCTTGGACACTGGGAAGGGGAGTCCAGGTTACTGTGTGCCTGCCAGATTTTCTTCACATCCACCTACTTGCATCTATTACCAGGGCTCCTTCAGCTCTTCTCCTAATGTGGGAGTAAGAGTAGTAATAATAAGACCACTGTAATTTCTTGTACATGTTTACCATGCACCAGGTCTAGAGCAGGCATTTGATGTACCTTGTCATAGACTTCTGACAGCTACAAACCAGGGTTCAGAGACCTGAAAGGCAAACCATTTAAGGGCATGTGGTTGTTAAATGGTGGAGCCAGACACTCAAATCCAAACCTGAAACCCACATGGAAGACTCCAGAGCCCTTGCTTTTTCTGTTTCTTTTTTTTTTTTTTTAAGATTTTTTTTTTTTAATATGGATTATTTTTAAAGTCTTTATTTGTTACACAATTGCTTCTGTCTTATATTGTGGTTTTTTGACCGCTGGGCAAGTGGAATCTTAGCTCCCCAACCAGGGATTGAACCCACACCCCCTGCATTGGAAAATGAAGTCTTGATTACTGGGCCGCCANAGGGGATCTTAATTAGCAACCTTATAAAGGAAGACTAGAAGGATTTTGTTGTAGCAGCCCAAACTGACTGACTGTGGTATTCAGTGGGCTGTGTACACAGGCAATGCTAATAACTCCTGCTATTTTTACCTCTAAATTCCACGTTCTGAATCCTAAACTAGAGTTCCTTGAAAGGTATTGCTAAGGATCAGCTACCAAAAGCAGATATTTTCAGATTATATTCAAATGTGAAATGCAGGGTGTTTTAAATTTTACACCCACTTATGTGCATGCGTTCACTCAGTTAATACTTGTTTAGCATGTGCTGTAAGTCCTTGACAGTGTGCATGATAGTGAGGATATATTGCTGGGCAAGTCAAACCTGACTCTATCTTCATAGAGCTTAAACTTCAGGGGAAGAGAAATGAATATCAAATAATGAGGCGTTCGTTTCAATTCTAATATGTGCTATAAGAGAAGAACAGCTGCCATGAGCATGTTTAACAGCAGACCTGAATATGACTGGTGGTCAAAGGAATCCTCAAGGAAGTAGATTTTTAGATCAAGCTTTGGAAGGAAGGTGGGCTTCCCTGAGAGCTCAGCTGGTAAAGAATCCGCCTGCAATGCAAAGACCCTGGTTCGATTCATGGGTCAGGAAGATCTGCTGGAGAAGGGATAGGCTACCCATGCCAGTATATTTGGGCTTCCCTTGTGGCTCAGCTGGTAAAAAATGACTCATATAGTAAAGAATTGGCCTGCAGTGCAGGAGGCCTGGGTTCAGTCTCTGAGTCGGGAAGATCCCCTGGAGAAGGGGATGACAACCCACTCCAGGATTCTTGCCTGGAAAATCCCGTGGACAGAGGAGCCTGATGGGCTATGGTTCATGGGGGCTACAAAGAGTCAGACACGACTGTGTGACTAACACTTTGGAAGGAGGATAGAGACTAGGAGAAGTGCATTTCAGGCCAGGAGGGGAGTAGGCACGAAATACTCTAGATATGCTGGTCTGATTTATATATATTAAATTACTCACGCCACAAGCCAAGAAGTGAAGAAAAATGTAATATTTACATATTTCATTGTTATTTTGGCTTTATTTGATTATATCAATCCAAGTTCAGCCAGAGAAACAGAAGTAGGAGGAAATATGTATGGAGACTTATTGTAAGCAATTGGCTCACAAAGTTATGGGGAAAAGCTAGACAAGTCCATTGGCATCCTCAGGGCAGGCCAGTACTCTTGCCTGGAGCTGAAGCTGCTGTCTGAGGCAGAATTTCCTTCAGTTCTGCTTTGAAGACCTATCAGCTGAAAGGCCCACCCAGAATATCTTGGAAAGTCCTCCTTACCTAAAGGTTACTGATTATGGATTACAATCGTATGAATCATATCCACAAAGTACCTTCACAGCAACACCCAGGTTGGTGTTTGATTGAACAAGTGGGAACTCTAGCCTAGTCAAGTTGACAGATAAAACTGACCATCACACCGATACAATTTAAATTTTGTCCAATGCGAACATTTAAATGGTCTTTATAGGTTAATGTCAACCTGTCATTTAGACAAAAATGTGCTGTTTCAACTACCCCTCTTTCAATCTCCTTCCCTCTCTACGATGACATCTAGGTGTGTGAGGGTGAGTATTCTGGAAGGGTTGTGCGTCATGAGACCTGGGGTCATGGGAAGAATGTGGGGCTCTCTCCCATGCTGTCACTTGTGTGTGTGTGTGTGTGTGTACACTCACTGCTATTTGTACACTCAAGGTTTCTGTCCTTGATATGCTTGATTGATGCATGATCTTCTGTTTGTACTTTGGTCCTGGCTGGTGTTTCTAGACACGTCCTCAGTGGCTAGTCGTGTAGACATTCAAACCTCTCTTTTATCCTCCATTTCTTCTGTGGCCTGGGAGTTTTCATAGCCCCTCACTCACCAAGAGGGCTCCATGGTTAGCCCACTGATTCTCAACATGCCATTAACTTTGACATGGGAAAGTGAAACTCACTCAGTTGTGTGACTCTTTGCGATCCCATAGACTGTCCTATATAAACTGAATTCTCCAGGCCAGAATACTGGAGAGGGTAGACTTTCCCCTCTCCAGCGAATCTGCCCAAGCTAGGGATTGAACCCAGGTCTGCTGCATTGCAGGCGGATTCTTTACCAGCTGAGCCACGGCAGCTTCCAAATGCTAGCGCTAAGGTTATCCTCTGCCTAACCTCTATGTCTTGACTCCCTGGCTCACAAATAAGAGCTGACAAGATGGCATTCTCCCATGGACTCTCTCAGAAAAATGATACTCTGATTCCAGCGCTCTCCCAGCAGAGCCACCAAGGATGTATTACATTAAATTTTTTTTTTCCTTCCTAACAATCCCCCAGGACTAGAAAAAGGATGGTCTTTATTTTTGCAGAAGTCTTCTTTTGTGGGTTGCAAACCTGACCCTTTAATGTCTTGAAAAGCAGAGTTTGAGTATCAAGTATGTTGGCCTTCAGTAAGCACAGATTGAGGAGAAAGGACTTTTTTTTGCTTCTGCTGGTAAACTGTTTATTAGGGAAAGTTGAGGGGTTGGATAAGGGTGGTGTGTATTGGGGGTGGGGGGGGAAAGTGAGGAGTGCATTCTCTAAGCTTTGCTTAGAGCCCCAGAATTTAAATGTCAACTCTAGATAAAAATGATAATTAGATTTTAAAATAGCTTCTTTACAGTCATAAAAACTCCCAAACCGGCACAAATGGAGCATGCAGCTTCCACCAGTGGTGCGGATGGATTCCTAATGATCCATTTTTCTTTTCTTAACCTATCTCCGCGTTTAACCAGAGGCATTTTCAGCATGAGTTATTGAAAAGAGGGGTTCAGTTTGAGGCCAAGAAATAGGTTTATTTATTCAACAAATACTATTGAGTGTATCTAGGTACAGCCCATAGTATGAATTCTGAGTCTTAGTTTATAATTGGCTAATTGACCACTACAGATACTTATTCTTTGAAGAATATAGTTTGCTGTTGCTAAGCCGCTTCAGTCGATAGTTTAAGTGGGTTAAAAAAAGAGAGAATTGCAGACATTTTGTGATCTGACGGAGCAGAGGCGGGACAGACTCTTGTAGTGCTTAGAAGTGTCTGCACTCGGCTTCTTGCGCTGCTGTGGGCATCTTAACATCCCTAATCATTTCTGAACAATGGTCCTCACATTTTTGTTTTGTCCGGGGCCTAACAATTTGTGTAGCCAGACAGGAACAGATGGTATTTGCCTTCTAATCACGATTTTACTTACTAGCTCTCAGGCAAGTTACTTAACTACTCTGAACCTCACTGTCTTATCTGTAAAATGGGGCTATACTAGTGTCTGCATAGGCCTGCTGAGTAGATAAATGAGGTGTGTGAATGGAGTAACTAGTGCTTCACTCAGCAGTTACCAAGCACGCTGGAAACCTTGGCACCTGCTGCTGCTGCTGTTGCTAAAACATAAATGAATGTGTTTTGGAACCAAACTGTTTTCCAGGCCTGAACAATCTACTAAAGTAGCAAATAAATTTCACTGTTCTAAAATAATAATGATATAAAATCATTTTTTGAAAAATTCTCGTCTTATTCCCTTAACATTGCCAGCCTCTATTCTCTGATCATTGGCTAGTTTTCTCACAGCAAGTAGACTGTTGTTGTTTCCCACAGATTCAAATTAGGAATATTTTGTTTCTTGTAACTTCAAGATTGCTTAATTGCATAATTTTCTAAAGGAGGAGTAGTGGGCTCTGATATTATGCCTTATTAGCACTGATTTGCTGTTAGGATTTTGACAATGTAACTTCTTTATGAACTTAGTATTTGATATGGATTTATAAATAAAGTACACATAAACTCTAATAAATAGAAAAGGATGAAGGTGGTGGACAAATGGGAATGGAAGATTAGGAGGAAGCAATAGACATTATACAGCTATGTTGTATTTTAAAAATGTATAATCAGCCTTATTTGAGAAAAGATTGGAAGCAGAATGCCTCAACCATTCAGCATGCCAAGGGAAAGGGTAAATGAACTTTACTTATAACTGACATTTAAGCACTTAAATTTGTAATGTTTGCTTTAACACGTTTTGGTGGAAATTATCATTTCTATGGGAACCTTAAGTATTGCAGGCATTTGATTCAGAAAATAGAGTGTACTAAGCAGTTTTTATTAGTAATTCAAGATCATCACTATATGAATATCACGCCTTAACTGTTTTCTCTTTGAATAAAAGGACATAGGNTGGAAATTATCATTTCTATGGGAACCTTAAGTATTGCAGGCATTTGATTCAGAAAATAGAGTGTACTAAGCAGTTTTTATTAGTAATTCAAGATCATCACTATATGAATATCACGCCTTAACTGTTTTCTCTTTGAATAAAAGGACATAGGGATTCTTTATTTCTTCAAGGAAGCTCCCCAACCTTCTGAAAGATGCTAGTTGCTATTCGTTTCATTTGTTACCAAAAGCCGTATTTTCTAAATAACCCTTTAATGGATATGTCTGTTTTAGTAACTTCCCCCTTTCTCAGGAAGTTTTAATAATTTGTTTCTGTTCAGCCTCTATGTGGTTTGATTAAGAGATCTGTAAAAATGCAGGAGCAGTACCTCAGACATCTTATGCCATATGGTACCCTAAGAAGGAGAAGAATCTAGTCACAGAGAAATCAGAAGTAAACAGAAGGACAGAGAGGCAAGAGATGAGGATTGAAGAGAGTACACCCAGATTTCCTGAAGGCTTTCTGGCTTCTGTTTCTAGAGCCTCCTGAGGCCCTGCTTCCTTTGAGATTCTTTAAGGATTTCATTACTTTTTGCTGCTGCTGCTTCTAAGTTGCTTCAGTGTGTCTGACTCTGTGCGACCCCCTAGACGGCAGCCCACCAGGCT
>SJYV01024573.1:0-49042 GCA_006410875.1 Neotragus pygmaeus | reverse complement strand
GATCTCTCTTCCTCATCCCTTATTACTTTCCTTTTTATAAATTTTAAATCTAAGGATTTGTACCTCATTATTCCTAATATACAGGGCTTCCCTTGTGGCTCACTGGTTAAGAACCCACCTGCCATGCAGGAGACCCTGAGTCCAAAAGATCCCCCAGGGAAGGAAATGGCAACCCACTCCAGTATTCTTGCCTGGGAAATCCCATAGACAGAGGAGCCCAGCGGGCTACAGTCCATGAGGTCACAAAGCGTCAGACACGACTGAGCGACTGAGCTTTGAGCTTTTTTTTTTAGTCCTAATACACACCTTCCTTCCTGAACCTAAGAGAAGTTGGCTTTTGTAGGCACATATTTGCAGAGGCAAATCTGTATCCTGGTACAGAGGCACTCAGGAAGACAGCATGATAGGGTTCCAGCCTTTAGAGCAAGAAGGAGCAGAGGGATCCCACTAGCATAGGGAAGATATGTTTAGAGAGTCTGGTGTTATTGTTCCCCAGCTTATAGATTCTCTCTACTATTTGATTATATCTGAAACTCGATCAAAACATAAACAGAGCAAAAAAGGCATTTGAATTGGGCATCAGAAATTACTGCGACTACTGTTACTTCTTAAGATTATTATTGCTGTGGATGCTATTGCCACTACTGTAACTAACAAGTTCCTATGCCTGCTATATGTGACACACCAGTCAAGACTCTGAGATCCCTCACTGCATCTAATCCTCAGACACACGGTTACTGACATGTACCAACAATATTATTCAGAGAGAGACAACACCCCATCACAGGTTGGTACCCTTTCCCTTTACACGTGAATTTTTATCACCGTTCCATTCAAGGCTGAATATAAGGAGGTCTGAGTATATAAACTAGATTAAGTGCATGAAGAGAACTTTTCTGTTAAAAACTGCCAATAAGTTGAAGAAATAACAAGAGGGGTTATATATTAGTCACCTTGGGATAGCCAAAGATACCTAAGACAATGCTTTTTTCTATAAGGCATTGCTAGTCTATTTCCAGCGGAGAAGGCAATGGCACCCCACTCCAGTACTCTTGCCTGGAAAATCCCATGGGTGGAGGAGCCTGGTGGGCTGCAGTCCATGGGGTTGCTAAGAGTCGGACATAACTAAGCAACTTCACTTTCACTTCTCACTTTCATGCATTGGAGAATGAAATGGCAACCCACTCCAGTGTTCTTGCCTGGAGAATCCCAGGGATGGGGGAGCCTGGTGGGCTGCCGTCTATGGGTTCACACAAAGTCGAACACGACTGAAGTGACTTAGCAGCAGCAGTCTATTTCCAGAAGCCCAGAAATAAGCCAAAAAAAAAAAAAAAAAGCTCTATATTATAGAAGCATTATAATGACATAGATGACAAATGATTGCAGAAGAGGGCAGTGGGATGCCAATTATAAGAAAAAATATATACAGGGCTATCCCTTTTTTGGAGAAAAATTTAATACTCTTGGAGAGAGAAGATAGTTTCATGTGAAACAGCCAGAGAAACACCAAAAAACTGTACATAGCCAGCGGTTACATACAGTAGAATAAATTTGAAGAATCAAGAGAAGACAATTAAAGCTGTAATTACTGGGAAAAAAATAAGAAGGAGCAAATTTGAAAGATGAATAGAAACTAGATATATATGGACGACATAAAGGCATCCCACAAGGAGCAGGGAGACGGTAAGGAGGCCAGTTTGCCTGGGAGGCCCAGACCCCTGACTGAGGAAGAGAGAGAGAGAATAAGAAGCATGAGCCCAGCCTGTGTCTCACCAGAGGGCACCACATGCCAGCCTAATCCTGGGACAGGGTCCAGACCATGGCTGATCAGGCCAGCAAGCTGAGGTCCTTCTCCTTCTGTGGGAATACTGAGGGTCTTTGCAGGCTTCAGTGACAACCCAAAAATCCCCAGAATGTGGACCATCTTAAGGACAGGGCTTCTGGAGACGTGACCTCAGAGGCGGCAGCCAGATCTCAGAGGATGAGATGGGTTAGGGAACCTCTTGTTTGGAAGAGCTCCGGGGAAAGGTCCAAAAGCTGCTAGAGGTGAGGTTTGTGCTTCAGCAAGAGGCACTTTCCAAACTACATCAAGGCCAATGATGGACACAGACTAATGTCACAGCGTTCAGTGATTCTGTGAAACCTTTGAATAGGAAGGGGAGGAAAACCCCCGCTCTTAGGTGACGATCATCCGCTGCAAGAGTTTCTGAGGCTTCTGCTAACCCAGGGCCAACAATATAAACATCGAGTCAGGGCAGCATCCTTGCTGAAGTAGCCACCACTGAAAGCAGAGAGACACACTTTAACAGCAAAACAGACAGACAAAAACAGTGCTATCTGGGTAAAAGCATATGAAGCTGCTAGCTTGAAAATGTTAATTTCTTGGGTGACATTTTTCACTGGATCCTTAATACACAGGTATTGTTCTGTCACTAACTGCCAAAATACCTGTAATACTTTGTTGATTACATTATGTTTTGTAGCCTACTTACCCTTTCAATACCATGAGTATGTTTATTATACCCATACCATAGAAGAGAAAACTAACACCCAGAGAGGATAAATGACTTGTTCAAGACCACACAGCAGGTAATCACCAAAGCTACACGAGGGCCCCATTAACCAAGCCCTGATAGCTTGCTAAATGCTTGTCACAGGGCTGGTCACCACTAGGACACAAAGATAGGAAAGGTCAGTTCAGTTCAGTTCAGTTCAGTCGCTCAGTCGTGTCCGACTCTTTGCGACCCCATGAATTGCAGCACGCCAGGCCTCCCTATCCATCACCAACTCCCGGAGTTCACGCAGACTCACGTCCATCGAGTCAGGGATGCCATCCAGCCATCTCATGGGAACCCAATACAAAGGGAAAGCACCTTGTTCATGGAACCTGGCCACCTTTCAGTTCACCTCCCTCCACCTCACCTAGGCTAGCTAGACCCCTTTCCATCATCCATCTCAGGCTGGGTCTCCGCACGATATGCTCTATACAACTTGACAAGGAGTTAATAAAGATGCTCGCTCTCTGCTTCTCTCCCTCCCATCTCGCACCAAAGCCACCATATTCCGGACAGTAGAAGAACAGCTAGGCAGGGAATCTTCCAGGGCCACTAAGGAGGCCAAGTAGCATGAATCAACTTCTCTCCCAGAAAACCAAAGCATCCCTCGGAAGTCCCCCATGGAGAAATCAACAGAGCTCCCAGCTCCCCCAGCGTGCCTCCCTGCTTCTCCCTAACCCAGCAATCAGGGCGTATTCTGTCTCCTGCAGCCCCAGGGATTCCAAGTCTCTCGGGAGCTGCCAAGGCTTTCTGATGTACAGGCTGCTGCTAACACTGTGTTATTAAGCCCACGTTTGTCTCCACTTCTGCACAAGCCTGCTTCCCTGCCTGAAGAAAAGCCACACACATGCTCACACCAAGGGACACGGCGGAGAGCCTGAGAACCCACAAAAGGAAGTCAGCATGCCAAGGGTTAAGCACACCCTGTAATAAGCATCTCTGTTCCGGCATGTTGCGAAAGCCCATTACCTCCCGCCACATTACCTCATTCATTTCTTATATGCGGATGGTTTACTTTCCCATGAGCACCCTGGCTCCCCGTATGAAGTCCCCTCCTTTGCCTCTATTTCTCTATCCATCACATTTAACACTCTGACAGTAACAGTCTATAATGTTTCTATTCTACAAAACCGCTCTGTCAACTCCGGGCTTCCAGAGCAGCAACTGAGGAAAATAAATAACATCAACGCCAGGGACGACAGCATCACAGCTCCCTTTCTGCTGGGCTTTTTTATTTTATATTATTCTACCAAGGGAGAAAAAGGAACGGGGATGGGGGGAGGTAGAAGCAAGGAAGAGAATCTCCTTCTTATCCAGTAGACGCTTAACAGACCTGAAGGGGTGGTCACAGCATTTCCCTCCAGACAAAGACCTGACTTTCCCTCTCTGCTCTCGAATCTCCTGACCACCCCCCTTCCACATCCATGGTGGTTTAAGAAAGGACTGCTATTTACTGCACTGCATTCCTTCTACCTGCCACCCGAGAAGCAAAGCAACAGCAGGCACCAGGTACTCTGTTCACAGCGTAGGGTGACTCATAAATTCACGTCATCTTTTCTGGAACAGGAGTCCAGGGACAAGGTACAAGCAGTCCATGGGTCCATAACCTTTGTGCTGGGGAAGACACCCAGGGAACAGAGATTCTGGAAGCCAGGAGTAGAGAAGGAAGAAAAATTAACTCCTGTGAAAGAAACCACTCTAGAAAGCTGCCTCGTCTACCTGTTCCTAGGGGTTTAACCAAAACTGTGTTGATTTTCATTATTTTAGATATAAGCCACCTAAAATGCTATCTTTCCTCTAGCTTCTTTTGGTTTGCTTTGTTTCACTTTTGAAAAATATCCAGATAGACAGATAGATGGGAATCTTGAACACAACTTGGCTTCTTCTTCAGGACCCAAATCATTTATCATTACGAATGCCAATTATCACCCAGGCCCACTGCTAGGTGGGAATCTGCAAGCCTGTCCTATGTAAACTCCATCTGCTGGGCTTTTTATAGCTTCACTGCCCCTCTTCACAGGTAGCACAGTGTTCGAGTTCACACAGCTGTGGTCCTGGATCCTGGAAGCCAAACATGACCTTGACTGATGGCTGTGGGACCTTGTTTCTGATTCCCTCCCTGCTGGGTCCTCATCGGGAAAATGGAGACAATCCTGTTTCCCAGCTCCTGGGGTGGTGGTGAGGATTCCCTGAGTCCATAGCCAAGGTGGCTAAACCAAGATCTGCAGGTACTGCTCAGTAAATATTGGTGATGACCATGCATGTATTTTGGCAGGGGTAGGGAAACCAGACAACCATCCAGGGAGAATCATGTTTGAAATAAGAGTTGAAGGATTTGGGCATGGGTGGCTTCTGGGCACCCTGTCCAGTCAATTGCACGGACTGGTGTGCTTAGAGCCTTTAGTGGGTCATACAGAGGCCTCCTGTGCCAATGCCTCCATAGCTTCACATGGGGAAGGATACCAAAGTGTGTGCTGGATGGTGAGATATAACTACAGCGAGATTCATTCAGGATCAGCAAAGAACAGGGTCGGGGGGGAAAGAAGACAAAATAAGAACAACAACTAACAGCCTTTTACTGAACACAATTTTGTGATTCCTCCTATTCACTCACACGGGGCTGTTTCTCAAAGAACAGGGATAAGAGGAACCTTGATAAGGATGAAATGCTCTGTGCATCATTATTTTTACCAACAGGACCATTATCATCACTTGGCTTTGCCACCAACAGCAGCTAAAAGGCACTTTGCTGTGGTTTTGTTTTTGTTTTATATTGACGTATAATTGATTCAACAATGCCTTGTTAGTTTCAGATGTACAGCAAAGTGATTCAGTTTATACAGTTTTTTTCAAATTCTTTTCCATCATAGGATGTTACAGGATGTTGTTTCTTATGCTGTACAGTAAGTCCTTATTGTTTATCTGTATTATACACAGTAGTGCCTATCTGTTAATCATGCACTTTAAACCTAAAGGCCTTCAGAGATGAGTCTTACCTTCTCCCTCTGCTGCTACCCAAGGGGTCATGGATTTTCCTTTTTCTGTCTCAAGTGCAGATAATGGCATTCACTATGTCCACCTCAACTGCCCAGACCCACTCTCCACCAATGGGAAGTCAGACCACAGCACAGCACAGCTTCAGCACAAGGTCTACATTCCAACTGAAGGGACTGATGTGAGAAAAAAGTTAAGACCAAATGGGATATAGCATGTGTGATACCTGGAGGCAAAGACGAACTCATTTCCAATACTTTATTTCATATCTGGTTCAATTCTAAATGTCACAAACAACTTACTGACTGAGCAAAGATCACCTCTGTTTTTATGACATTTGTGTGTTGGGGGTGAGGAGGTGAAGTAAGAACTATATCAGACTAACTGACATTATTTCATTATTTTAAATCATCACATTTCATTAGTGTTGCTTATAGTACTCCTTGACACTTTAGTCTTTCCTTTTGGTGACAGGCAAAAGTGACCCCAAGGTAGCAAAGGTAACTCTCCTTAGGGAAAGTTGAGCCTTTCATATAATTTCTTTCCAACAAATTAACATTGAGAACATCTATGTATAAAGAAGGTATTGGAGGGAAAATACACAGGTAGGCACAGTTCCTGTGTTCAAACGCTTATAATTTAGTGAAAAAAGGAGGACTTTAAACAAATGACTAAAAGGCTGAATAAAGGATTGAAATCATAAAATATATGCTTATTAAAACTACAGATATTTTGTTCCAGGAACATGGTAGAGGAGGTGATTAATCTGAATGGGTTTTAGGAGAGCTTCCCGATTTTCATAGAAAGATTAATATTTGGGAGGCTACAAAGCTTTGTTTCAGTCATTAAGGGCTCAGCTGTTGCAGTCATTCAACCTAGGTTCAAATCCTCATTCGTCAATTACTACTTGGGTCTTTTAGGGAAGTTACTTAACAATTCTAAGCCCAGTTTACAGGTCAATATAATGAGTACACCGATAGTACAGCTTTTACAGTTTTGCAGGGATGATTAAAAGAAATAATGAATGTAAAATAAAAGTGCTTGGTAAGTAAACTGTAAGCTCATATTAGGTACTATTAATATGATTATCCTTACCCAAACCCTATGAAGTAGGTGATGCTAGTATTGATATATATATATCAACTAAATACACTCCACTTTTAGTATTGAGAAAACAGACACAACATAAACTAGGTAACCTGTCCAGTGCCCCACAGTAGACAGAGGACCTGGGACACAAATTCAGGTCCGTCTGACTCCAAAGTCCAAGTTCGTTCTTTACCACCACAACAAACCCTGGCTCCTCCCAGAAAGGGGATCCCAGAAACTTGAGAGCTATGCCTTGGAAGCCCCTGAAAATAAAATGTGATTATAGGAGACTGTGCTTTCTCTCTGGAGAGACAAAGTCAAATGAATCTCAGAGATGTAGCCCATAAGAAATTAACAATTATACAGCAGCAACCACAATATTCTATGAAACTGAAAAATCTGCCAGCGTCTGTAATGAACAAAACTCTAGCTCTCATTCGAATCCAATTCCCTTGTTCTTATGAATGCCAAGCCCATCCTGCCAGTAACCAGATTAGAAAACCTAGATACATAGACACATAGGTAGAGATGGACACTATCTCAGAACCTAGTTCCAACTTGGATACAACACAGCAGAGGTCTCTAACCCTGGCGAAGCCTCATTTCTGGCAGTTACAGGCTTAGGCGGTATCTGTGACCACACCCTCCAGCTACTGAGGGTCAGTTATAATCGTTAAACAGTTTTTCATTACACTGAGTCATCTCTCATCTCAAACATTTTCTAGAAGCCAAATTAATAGATGCCTTAAACGATTCAGTCATCCTTGAGTCACACTTGTCCTTCAGGCTCCATCTTTGGATGGTGACCAGGCCCTGCTAATGTTACTTCAAAACACTCTAATCCTTTTCATTCCCGAAATACCATTCCCTTACTCACACCCCAGGTCCTTTTGTCTCCTGGTTAAATCTCTGTCTTCAATCTCTCTCTAATCTAATATATTCTGCACATTTTTACCACAGAAAGTTCCTAACTCTGGCTT
Organism: Neotragus pygmaeus; assembly: GCA_006410875.1. Taxonomy (NCBI): domain Eukaryota; kingdom Metazoa; phylum Chordata; class Mammalia; order Artiodactyla; family Bovidae; genus Neotragus; species Neotragus pygmaeus. The sequence continues at coordinate 41,424 of SJYV01024573.1, read as the reverse complement.
CAGCATATGTCATCTGTGCTCAAGTAACCACTGGGTCTCCATTTCTCACCACTTATCTGAAACCTTCTGGTGGACACTCAGGGCCACAAGATCAATAACAATCACAGGGGCCTCACTTTACCCCCTATAACCTCTTCATACTTCCTCCAATTTGGTTCAAGTGACCATTTCAGAAGACAGTCTTGTAAGCAGACCAGGCAGATAGAAACAGGTGTACACAAGTTCTATGGAAATGTCTAGGGCTATATATCTACACATGGATGAGTCAGGACTCTCCTCAGTTGCCCTGTCTAGGGACATCAAGATAGAATTTTATACTAAAGATGCCTGACTCTGCAGAACATTAGGATTAGTGAGTAAAATGGTATCTATCTTTGTTGGTATATGGTATTTATCTCAGGGTTTGATCTGGGTTAGGAAGGTCCCCTGGAGAAGGAAATAGCAGCCCACTCCAGTACTCTTGCCTGGAAAATCTCACGGACAGAGGTGCCTGGCAGGCTACATTCCATGAGGTCGCAGAGTTAGATACAGCTTAGCGATTAAACCACCATCACCACTGTATGTCTAAGCCTGTCCTAAGAAATTGGAAGAATAAAAAAAGACACTGAAGTCAAAGTGCTCATAGTCCAATGGGAAACTAAATATGTAAAAATTAAAATGAGGCACAAAAAATAAAATTACGAAGACTAAGTAATATAAGTTATATATTACCTTGAAGGAATATACAAGGCAAAGTGAACACAACGAAGGAATATCTAAGACTGGGTCACAGTACATGAGAAAAGTCTCTGCTAGCATCTGCATGATTAGCAGTAGTTTTACAGTGGAGGTGGTAGGTACAGGAATTCCTAATAGAAGAGATGGTTTTAAGAGTGGAAGAAAAAGAGTGGCAGCTTTTAAGTATTTGTAGCTTTTAAGTATTTCCTAAGTATTAAGAAAATTTAAGAAATAGCCCCAGTGAAATAGACAAGGGTTAGATCATGAGGTTAAGGTAGGCTATCCTAAAGATTTCAGGGCCAGTCATGAAGACTTCAGCCTCACATGCTCATCATACATGCACATTCATTCATGATCAGATTTAAAGGATACTCCCGAGGGTGTGTCACGGGAATGCACAATTCCCAGCAGGCTGTAAAGTTATGTCTTCCCTCTACTCAGCTCAGCATATGGGACTTCAAGTGAGTGAAAGTGACATTTTTATGGTGATAATTTGAATTAGTTTAAATTTTTAAATAATCTGCAAACCTCAGGTCTTAGACTACTATTAATATCAAAATTACTTGTGACATACTTCACAACCGATCACAGCACAATAGTTTTGAGATTCAGCACTACAGCTTCTGACATTGGGGCTGCCAGTGAAGAATCCTCAATAGGGGTATGGCGAGCAGGTTTTCAGGTTAAGAGTGTCAAGGTGGATTGGATCCTAGAGAGGGCAAACAGAGAGAACTGGGCAGAGACACCAACTAGGAGGTCAGCTATCTGGGTGAAAGGCAGTGAGGGCCTGAGAGAGGGCTGTGGCAGATGGGGAGGCCAGATGACCCAGGATATAGTTAGGGTGTGTGTGTTTACCTTTATAACCCCTCACCTGGCACCAAGTCTGGCATAAAGTGTTCAATAAATGTTGACTGTTAGAATTAACACAAATTGGCTAATATTTTGATGGGGGTGGGGCAAGCTTTAAAAAAAAGAATTCAACACAAATAGGAGGCTTCTGGATTTTTTCTCTTTCAAATGAAAGAGAGAAGGAATAGAGGAAGGAGATTTAATGTGGACCCAGGGACTGAGGGGGTCTGCCCTGGATGTGCAGAGTTTGAGGATTCTGTTGAATGCAGATGTAGAGATACCTGCTAGGCAGTTATACATGCAGATCTGAAATTCAAAGAATCAGTCTGGGAGGAAAATATAGGTTTTCATTTATCACTTGTTCAATAAACATTTATTGGATATTCGCTTTGGATATTCAGGCATTGCGTTGTTCAAGTGGGAAGGTAGAGAAAGAAAAGTCCCCTGTCCTCAGTGAGATTACATGTGATACATTTGTGAGCAGTGAGTATCTGGTGATAAATGAAGTCATGGGCAATAGTGGGGAATATTTCAGTCAAAAGACAGGCACCACTGAGGTTAATTGAGAAGGTGCTATGAAGCAAATCAGAATAAAATGGAAATGAGGAGGGTGAGAGTCTCATCATAGAAGTATCACTGGTAGTAAATACAGAAGATCTACTATTGAAAAGAGTGTAGACTGGACTTGTTAACTGGGAGCTCCCATGACCTGGAAAGGTAGAAATCTCACCTCGGCAGCACAGAAAATTTCTAGAAGTTAGGAATCTTAGCATCACTGGAGGGGGTGTGAAGCCTAGAACAGTCCTACCCGAAGGCTTCATGGAGGCAGGACCTGAGTCACTAGATACAGAAGAAACAACAGGCAGTTTCAGATAAAATCAGAACAGAACACGGCCCACCCAGAGGGCTGGCCGTAGAAAACACTGTCCTTACTCTTCTGAAGGGTACTCAGGCATAAGATAACGTCTGACTAGAAACAGGTGTTAAAAGTTATTTTGTGTTCAGGGCAGTAGATCACCCTTGGAGTCTACAGTCAGAGCCCCTCTTTACATGATGCTCAGGAAAAGGCCCTGCTCTGAACTAGCTGGGCCTGGAGAGCAAAAGCACAAGAAAGCTACAACGGAATGACGGATCCACCACGTGGGTCAGCTGATGGCACCACTCTCACTCTGTCCTGCTGAACGAGTCAGCCCTGGATGGAGGCCAAGGAGAGAGAGTGGAGGGGTCCAGGGGTGCGAGGTGGGAGCTCCGCCCAACCACTGAGGCACTGTAACCATCTACAGAGTAAAGGACACACCTCCCTGAAGGACACCACACAAAGGCTGCACTTTGCCCTCAAATGCATATGCTGCACTTTACTAAGATTATAAGATCAGCAAGTTTTGGCATTTCTCTGTGCCAGACTTGTCCTCAGCTCCCTCGAGGTTCCTCCAAGGCGCCCAGAGCATGGCTGGCCCACCCCGAGGACCAGGCTCAAGCTCCCTTGCTGCTCTCCATCCGCAGAGTGAGCCTGAACTCCAGGGCTGGTGCAGAGACCCCTGTTCTTATAGCCCCCGTCAGATCTTACTGGGAATATAAATCTGCCAGGCTTCAGTGGCAGTGGGGAGGGCCTCGAGCCCCACCCCTTCTCCCTTCTGCTGAGACCTCAGTACACACACAGTTACAGTGTCCAACAGAGGTCCAGGGAGGATCCCAACACACAGGCACCCCCGGGCACAGCTGGGCCGAAGCTCGCAGATGCCACATGCTATGGTGGAAAGAACACATCTGGACTGAGTCTTCACACTACAGCTTACTAACTTCACAGCTTCCGGTAAGTTACCTAACCTCTCTGTGCTTGATTTCCTTATATAAATTAGAACATAATACAAATATTTCCCTATACACACATGGTTGCTGTGAAAATTAGGTACGCTAATGCTTCCTGGAAAGATCTTTTTATTTTAATCTTATTTTTAAGTAGGTATCTCTCTACAATACAAAATCACATCCACAGTGAACACACTATGATTCCCATTCACTGCTGAGTCTTGGTCCTACTTTGCCTCCATTCTCTCCATCCCTTACCTCACTCCGAGTCTCCACAGGCAACCATTTTTATTCCTTTGTGTGTGTGTATCTTTTTAGAGCTTTTGGAAAGGCTATTTTCAGTATAAAGTGCTCTATCAGTTAGTGATCATTATTGTAATGGGAAAGCAGGCTAGGGGGCAGGATGGCATGGATGGTTGTGTCATCTATAAGCGGCCCCATCCTCCTGCACAAAAACCTGCCTCATTATTACCATGAGCACACTGATCTCTCTCATTCGTTCGTTCATTTATTCACCCATTCATCATTTGCTGAATGCCCGCTATACCCAAGGTACTGGGCTAAGCATAAGCTTAATTCTAGAAATTCCAGCTAAAGTTAGTAAATGCATCTATGGAAACTCTGAGTTCACATCATTCTCATTTATAGTTACCCTGACCCTCATGCTATTTTTTCTGCCTGGATATGAGCTGTATATGGCCAGTGACCATATACATTATACATTTTTAATATTTCCCCCGGCATATGGTGTGGTGCACACAGATACATCTGGGGGCTTCCCTGGTGGCTCAGTGGTAAAAGAACCCTGCAGTGCAGGAGGCACAGGTTTGATCTCTGGACTGGGAAGATCCCCTGGAGGAGGACACGGCAACCCACTCCAGTATTCTTGCTTGGAGAATTCCATGGACTGAGGGGACTGGCAGGCTACAGTTCATAAGCTCACAAAGCATATCAGACATGACTGAAGCAATTAAGCATACATGCACACAAATACACACAACAGCCGTTCAAATAGACCTGCAGACTTGAGACTGTCATGGGTAAGAAGTCCCATTGGGTGGTGCTACAACAGTTACACAGGCAGCCTTGGGTCCAGCAGCCTTCCTATCAGACCCTGAGAAAATCCAAGAAGGCCTTGCAGGCCCTGGCATAGGCTCCGGACTGGGAGACTGCTCAGCAGCAGGTGTGGCTACAGGAGAGTAAGCCAACACTCTCCAGGCTCTTACTTGGCAAGTGAAGTGATGGAGCAGGAAAAGCAAAAGGAAGGTAGCTTAGAACAGTTTAAAAGGTGGTGAAAATGATCAAGGAAAGAAGTTACTCTTCAGAAGGAAATGTTATATGCCAGCTGCTCTCTGGTGAATTGCATGTGTTGGGACAAGAATTTCCAGGAATTGTCCCCGCTCAGAGAGTCAAAGTACTTCCTTTGTAAGATCTAAAATTCTCAGTTTTTAGCACATCTTTGAGCTGCCCTTCAGAACCATTTGCATTCTTAAGCATTCCTTCTCATTTTGCCATCCTGTGACTTTGTGACTTTGAACTACAATGTAATGTGGCCCTGTGTCTCCACTGCTTCATCTGTAAAATGGGGGCGACGATTCCTGCCCCACCTGTAATATCAGATGCTGATGGGAATCAAATGGGTTAATGTTGAATCCAGGTGTGCTATAAAAACAAAATGAATCACTGGTGTTGGAATAAGTATGAGATATGAAAAAAAGGTGTTATTTTTTAAATGAAAGATTTCAATGTAAGGACCAACTCATCACACACACAGCAGTCACTTCAGAGTCTTTCTTTTTCTTTCCTTTTCTGATCTTCTAACCTTAGAGAGACCTTTCTGGCCTCTTCTCACAGCAGGCCTGACAACCACTTCCAAAAAAATATAACACTAAAGGTTAATTCCAAAGGCAAACATAAAGTCCTTTATATTCCTTCCCCAGCAGCCCTTTTATTGTCTTCCTGTCTGTCTGAGATGCCTTCTTTCCCAGAACCCACAGCCAACTCCCTTCCCAACCCCCAGCCAGCATCCAACGAGGTAGAGATGATAACTGATAAGGCAAACCTGCACTGGAGAGAGCGCGCGAGCACAGAGGGGAGGCCGAGGAGGAGCCGGTCAGGATGCATGTAATCAGAAGGGTTATCTAATGCTAGTTTCATTCTAATTGAGTCAGTACCATATGTCACCCTGCAATAACATTGCAAGCAGCATGCAACTGAATACATATTTAATTCACATAATGGGTACAGCAGTAGAAGTAATCAAGGCAGTTTGCCATAAGCCATAAAGAAATGTAGCTTGTTCCTATCAAGAGACATTTGGCACTCAGGGAGAGAACTGTATCGCCAGCGAGCGGGGAGCTGCGTCACCGCAGAAGCGCCAGGGGGAAGGCGGGCGGGGAGGGGTGGGTGTGGAGAGCAGGGGGAGAAGCAGATGAGGAGAGGGAGGAAGAAGCGAAAGAATAAAATCACCCAAGAGACGAAAGCCAGAACCTCGATCCACGTCGAACGAAAATCAATGAAGGAATACTATCAGCGGATCGCTGGCCATCTCAAGATAATTAACAGTAATGGATTTATTGGCAGAAGCTTAATGATTTAACGTTAAATGTGCCTCAGAATTTCCTGTGCTGTCATGGGTCCTTCTCATTCCCTGCTGGCCCAATCCATGTCCTGGGAAATAGATGTAGCTGTGGAGAGTCTAAGAAAAAAAATTCTTTTTTACACCTCTTCATTTGGATTGGCATCTGACAGAAATCTGCTCGCCCATTCCCTTCATTTCCTCCCTCAAGGAGATGATTAATACGGCTGGGCAATGCTCATCAATATCTCTGGACAGATCAACTGGAGTTTTCATTAAACCCATATTAATGTCCTAGATACACAGCTGTGGACAGGTTATTCTTTAAAAAAAAAAAAAGAAAGAAAGAAAGAAAAGAAAGGAAGAAAAAAGAAACCTTCACCTCAGTTAACTCTTTCTCCTGGAATTAACAGGAAACCTGGCCCCTTCCCTCATTAGGGCTTCTTCCACCAACATGTTTTGATGTATATTTCATGAGGATAAACAAACATTCATTTCACTTTGGGAAGGTGTTTGCCGTAATGTATTGTCAGCGTAGCTGGCAATGAGGGGACATTAATTTCAATTCTGGTGTTTAAACACTTTGGCGAGCCCCAATTACTCATTCCCCAGCTCGATATCAGGAGCCCCAAAGGAAGGTCGCTGGCTCTCAGAGCGGCCCTGGGCGCCAGCAGAAGGCGCGGTTCCACCCCCCAGCCGGCTGGCTCTTCTCAGAGGGAACTGTTTACTCACCATTCCTCGGTCCGATGGCAAACGAAGGGCCACTCCTTCAGCGAAGATCCAGACTGCACTATTGCTATCTTCACAAAAATCTGTGTGCTAACAGGAGTCTAGAATGGAAATTAAAGTCTACTTTTTCTTGGCCTAAATCTGAGGGTGCCAACCATTTTATGGAGAAGAGCAAAGCCTTGTAATCCAGAAAGGTAAAGACTGAAAGACAAATGGGAGCATGGAGATAGGATCATGTGTCATTGGATGAAGACCTTAAAATAGCTGCAAGAAGTGCCACTGGAGGGACTCCTGGTAACACCTTCCAGCCACCGCATTACCCATTAGAAATGTATGTGGCAGCCTTTCTTTCCATCTGCAAAGAATCGGAGATGGAGACCTCCTGTACCACAGGAGAAAATGTGTGGATGAGTTTGGCAAAGTTAGAAGACTAAACAGATAAATCAGAGTATTATTCATATGTATCTCTAATTCTGATTGCATTTGCAACTTTAAAAGTTCTTAAGCAATGCACCAAACCTCTCTTTCAAGCTGTTAGTGTATACACTCTCAAATACACCAAAGAATCTATTTATAGGAGCCACTAGCAAATACTTCACTGATATAAAGAAACCTTTTAAATAAGCTGGAAAACTACCCTTAAGTCTATCTGAAGGGTTATTTTCAGCTAATGATAAACTATCTAAAGGTAGATGTACATAGGTTTCAAAGACATCACCCTGACTAAATCTGAGAAAAGGAAGATGAAAAGATGACATTGGGCCCTGGAATGAGTAAGGAAGAGCTGGGAGAGCCAGGCATTCCCCCAGCAAAGGCCTCTGCCACAAAGACTAGTCCCCAGAAAGCACCATGGTAGTCACAAAGGGCTCCTGTTGGAGTAACGTGACACACAGGGTCTCAAACAGGTGCCTACAGGAGAACACAGCTAGGGAGAGTTAGGGAGATCTGCAAAACATGACACCAGTCATGAGAAAGAACACCGACCTGGCCCGTATGGAAGTTACTCTTCCTTAAGTGAGTGCTAAGTCCACACTTTCTCCAAATACAGATTCCTAAAAAGAACCCAGGACGGAGTACCAGAAGCCAGTGCTGGCGATGGTTACTAGACAACTATTTCACCAGTGAAATATTTCACCAACGAAACACTGCCAATGAGACATACAAAATGCTCTTCAAGCCTTGCACGTTTGTGGGCTTTATTCAAATGCACACTGAAAATCCCTATGATCACAGAAGCTGAACTGGTGCATGATAGATACCAGTACATGTGGACCATTGGTTCAAATCCTGAAATATTTCTCCACCAGTTGACAAAAGCTGTGCCTTGACCAACTTCTCTGCCTCCAAGTGACACACTCTTTTTGCCCCAGTGTCTCCCCTGTGCTTTTCCGAGGCCCCAGCAGCTGAGTGTTACTGGCCAGCGCACAGAAGTGAGCTCTGTCTTGAGGATCCTGCTCCAGCACTGTGAGCCTTGCCCACTCTCCCCGGCTGGTGACCATGCCACCCTGGCTGTTGTCAAACCATCTGAAGACCACTTCTGCATCCTACCATTAACAATGATCAACGCATCCCTCGTTTCTCAAACAAGCTTAACCAAGGTGGAAAATGTTCCTGACTTGCACCCAGGGGACCAGGGAAAGTAAATAGAAACCTTGTCTTTCTCACTGACTCACCTCTGTGAATCCAAGGAGGCATCATCCCTGGCCCCCATCCCACTTCCCTGGCCCTGCAAATAATAACAGCTTGGTTGGTTGCTACTCTCAGTCCCCCAATTTCTTTCTGCCTTGTAATACCTTAATGCACACCTCCTTCTAATCATTCTGGAGCAGCCGAGGAGAGGTCTTGTGGTCCAGTGGTTCCTGATGCTACCTGTGCTGCAGCTGACCCTACTTCTTACCCTGCACGACTCCCATCAGATGGACCAGCAAAGTTTCCCAAGAGTCAGACCAGACAGATGTGACAAACTAGAGAAGTCAGCACACCCTTGTAGGTTCCAGGTGATCTAACACTTTCATCAAAGGGGAAAAAAAAAAAAGTAGACTGGTAATCACCATAAAATAAAGAGCATCAGTTAGTGAACACCTTCCAAGTTAGGCCTTGTGCATATGCCCTCTTGTCTAATCCTCACAGGTTCCTGGTCCTGTAGGTAGCTTTCCTTTTTAGAGGTGAGTTAATGAATGTCCACCGGAGAAGGCAATGGCACCCCACTCCGGAACTCTTGCCTGGAAGATCCCATGGATGGAGGAGCCTGGAGGGTTGCAGTCCATGGGGTCACTGAGAGTCAGACACAACTGAGCGATGTCACTTTCACGTTTCACTTTCGTGCATTGAACCCACTCCAGTGTTCTTGCCTGGAGAATCCCAGGGACGGGGGAGCCTGGTGGGCTGCCGTCTATGGGGTCGCACAGAGTCGGACACGACTGAAGTGATTTAGCAGCAGCAGCAGCGATGAAGGTGCACAGCAGGTAAGCAATATGCTGAAGCAATCATTACTAAATGGCTAACGTAAGACTCAAACCCAGGCCTGACTAACTCCTAAGTCCAACCAGGCGCTGTGCTCTGTGACACTATCCATAGGCGACTGGCACTTAATGGTCTCCAGCCAGAAAACTGCAAGAAGGCCAGGGTCTGTGCCTTTCTCCAGCAGGAGGGAGGGATCCCAGGTAGACAGAGTGCACGCAGGCTTCGGGACCATACAGGTCGGGGCTCCTGTCCAGGTCTCACCTCTCACTACCTGTGCCACTTTGGAAATGCTACTCTGATCCCAGTTTCCCCATCTGAAAAATGGAGATGACACCGAACTCATGGAACCACTGCAGTTATTGAGAAAATGTTCATCAGCGTCCTGACATTGCTCCTTATACAGAGCGAGTGTTCAATGAATCTTCATTCTCCCACTGTCTCCAGAACCTCCTTCTATTTGCAGAGGAAACAGAATTATTTCATGCACTATGTCAGGGCTTGAAGAGCTAGGAGGAAGAGTAGAACATGGGACCAGGCAGAGGACAAGTGACCTCTGGCTTTAGCTGTCTACTGCGGGCAAGTTGATTGTGCATTCCTTCTTCCCCAGGAACCATGAAGCTAAGCTAAGCTAAGTCACTTCGGTCGTGTCCAACTCTGTGTGACCCCATAGACGGCAGCCCACCAGGCTCCCCCATCCCTGGGATTCTCCAGGCAAGAACACTAGAGTGGGTTCAATGCATGAAAGTGAAGTCGCTCAGTCATGTCCAACTCTTAGCGACCCCATGAACTGCAGCCTACCAGGCTCCTCCATCCATGGGATTTTCCAGGCAAGAGTACTGGAGTGGGAACCATGAAGGTATCCTTAGTTTTTAGGTGAGATAAGGACCGCCCTGCCACCGGTTCTAGAACACTCTGATAAACTGCTGCTATGCTACTTTCTTGGGCTAAAAGTACATTTTTCATGAAAATAGAACTAAAAATAAAACAACAATAATAATGCAGAAAGATCTACGAAAAGCCATTCCCATCTCCCAGGATAGTTGTGACAGCAAGAAGCCTTCAAAAAGTGGGCTACATAAAAGTCTGAATAACACTGGAAGATTGTGTAAGGCTTTGGGTCATTAGACTTTTCTTACCTAAAATGAGCTGCATTTGGAAGGCTAGGTTCTAGTATTGGTCACAGCACGTAATGTCCTGTTTCCTTAAGGAAGTCACTTAACCTCTCTGAGACGTGGGTGTTCCTGGTTAGTAATTGGTTCTAGGAATTTAGGTCTAATTCTCAGGCGAGAGTACTGGAGTGGATTGCCATTTCCTTCTCCAGGGGATCTTCCCAACCCAGGGATTGAACATGGATCTCCCACATTGTAGGCAAACGCTTTACCGTCTGAGCCACCAGGGAAGTCCTGTCTCTCAACCCAAAGGCTGAGGTCAAAGAAATACCTGGTCTGCCTGACCACATGGGATCCTTCTTCCCAGTGTCTTCCCATTCTGGCTTCTGAAATTTTAAAGCATCTTTTAAACCTGATTCTCAATACTAAGGGCAAGCACTAAAGCATAGATTTGCTTTGTTCTCCCTCAATTTTTCAGAATTCATAAAGCAGAAGAGAGATCAAAAAATAAAGACAGTTCTTTTATTTCTGCAATACTTTCACAGAGTATCAAGAAACAGGGAAAACACGATGATAACGCTCTCTGCCAGAGATAGGTAGACAGATCTATAGATAAAACTACAAAAAGCAAACAGTACGTTCAAACTGGAAGTATTCACGAGGATATCCACATGGCTGCTTTAAATGTGACTCTAGCTGTTAGATGTTCAGTACATAAACAAAAGGAAAGAAACCTTAAGAATAATCACAAAGCTTAGAGTGATCGCCCACCGATACTAAAAGGAAGAACAAGGTGCACAGTATAACAACTCAAGCACACATCAAAAGCACAAGCCCATTTTCCCATCCTAGTAAGTCTCCAGACCAGGTTTAGCAGCCCTCACCTAATTTATCCTATGACTAATCCACACACTGTGTACGTGTGTGAGTGTGCGTGCACACGTGTGTTACAGCCAGCAAGGTGATACAGCAGCAAGACTAGGATTCGATTCAGATGGTCTGGATTTAAATCCCAATTCTACCACTGTCTATTCAACCCTGGCAAAGTCTCAGGACTTTTCTTTGTAACACAGGNCACTGTGTACGTATGTGAGTGTGCGTGCACATGTGTGTTACAGCCAGCAAGGTGATACAGCAGCAAGACTAGGATTCGATTCAGATGGTCTGGATTTAAATCCCAATTCTACCACTGTCTATTCAACCCTGGCAAAGTCTCAGGACTTTTCTTTGTAACACAGGGAAAACAGCAACATGAACCCTGCTTAACTCCAACACTGCAAGAAAAGATGATAAATGTGAACCATGTGGCCTGTTAGAAGGAATCACAGGGCCAGGGTTAAAGTCTTAGTTTGGACATTTGCTACTTGACCTGGGGCAAATTCCTTGTAATCCTAGGTTTCCTCTTCTGTAAAGTAGGGCTCTATCTTCTGCCTTAGGGCACCCTGGTGGGGATCAAATGAGATGACATCTGATATGACATGTGGGAAGATATATACCACAACACAAATGCTACAGTGATTGACTAATAGAGGCTCATGCAAAGGTATGCTTTAGTTTGCTTACTGATACCCATCTGGATCATTGAAAAAGCAAGAGAATTCCAGAAAAACATCTATTTCTGCTTTATTGACTATGCCAAAGNAGCAGAGGATGAGATGGTTGGAAGGTATCACTGACTTAATGGACATGAGTTTGAGCAAGCTTCAGAAGTTGGTGATGGACAGGGAAGTCTGGCATGCTGCAGTCCGTGGTGTCACCTAAAGAGTTGGACACGACTGAGCAACTGAACTGAACTGAAGCTGAAAATACCCAGCTCACAGGTAGAGCTGATTGTTGATAAAAACAGTAATTAGTGACTAATGATCATTATTCCTAAAAGAAGAGCTCTTTGAGGTCAGAAGGGGCTTTGTTCTCTGTTTTGATTAACTGATTCATTCTACTGCTAGGCAGCAGAAATGCCTAGCATCTCGAAGTGCCTAGCACCTAGCATCTAGCTCAATAAGTATTTATTCAATGAACAAATGGAAGGACAGATAGGCAGATAGATGGATGCATAGGTCCCTCCTATGGGTCCAGGAAAAGCCATACCCAAACTACTGCTCCTACTTCTAAATACCTGCAAAAAGAGTGTGTGTGTGATCGTGTCCGACTCTTTGTGACCCCGTGGACTGTAGCCTGCCAGGCTCCTCTGTCCATGGGATTCGCCAGGCAAGAATACTGGACTGGGTTGCCATTTCCTTCTCCAGGGGATCTTCCCAACACAGGGATTGAACCTGGGTCAAAATCCAATTTATATGCTATTTTTTCACCAACTTAGAATAACAAGAAAGACCTGTCTGAATTAGTGACAGTTCTCTAAGAGAGTACGTTATTAAAAAATAGGATGATTTCTTTCTAATTCTTCCCATTGGGCCTATAATATCCTTGGTAGATCTCATCTATTTTAATAAATCTGTAAGAAAGGCTTATAATTATATTACATTATATGTAAATGACACTTTAACAAGACATAATCATATGTTTGTATTGAGTACTTATATACTACAAAAATACTAGAAAGTACTAGCTTGCTTGCATGAATACTTGGAACATCCCCTTGAAGTCTTTTTATACTATTAATTTATTTAGCAAGTTTACTTATCGGTCGGTAAATATTTTTACCACTGAAGACAAAGGTAAATTGGACTTTACTGGGACAGAAGATCAAAACTTTGCCAACAGCAGAATTTGAATTAATATTGTTCTTTTTGCAATTTGGTTTTCATTTACTTTCTATGTCTTAGTCTGGAACAAAACTCAACAGGCTGTTAAAACTGCATTTCTCTCCTTATAGGCATCTAGGACTGCCAATCAGCTACAGTGCATCTTTGGACAGCTCTATCTCTAAAAAGCAGCTATAATTAGCCCCATAATTCTTCTCTTAAACCATCAAAAGTAAAAATATTTATTTTAAATATCCAATTAGTTTTTCAACTTGTTTATTACCTTTCCAGTTTTCATTCCCTGTATTTTATGATATGTACAATATATAGATGTGTGTGCATATATCCATATATCCATACACGTGTGTAAGCAAACACACACACACACACACACACACACAGACACACACACACACATACACTTCATTTTCTATTACTTAAGCATAACTGAAAAGAATACAACCAGTTTTCTTTTCCTTTACAATTTACTGCAAGGAAAAGGTTTAAATTTAGAAATGCCAGACTCACACATAGTAGGTGCTCTATAAATATCTGTACAGTTATAAATTAAGAATAAGTATAAATAACACAGAAACCCAAATACTTCAGAGTGTTCTGCCTAGAGAAGAAAAGATGATGGAAATAATAATAATAATGGTCTTCAAATACTTGAGCAGTCATTGTGCAGAAGAGCAATGGATTTGCTTTACACTGTGTCCAAGGGGAGGCCTCAGATAGATGAGAGAAAAGTTTCACTAAGGCAGATTCAGTTCCTCAAGAGAAAAAACAGCCTGTTTCATGTATATAACAGCCTTTTTGTTAAATAATAATTACCTTGAAGGGCCCTTTAAGGTAGAAAAATGCTGTGATCTTACTACCAATTTCTAAAAGTATTCATACAATATTCAGACGACATTAGCCAGTTCTATGGTTGTAGTGGTAGGAGTTTAATACTAAATCCCTTTTGAATCTACAATTCTAAAATTATATTGCTGTGAACTTTCCCCTTAGCACTGCTTTTACAGTGTCCCACAGGTTTTGGGTTGTTGTGTTTTCATTTTCATTCATTTCTATGCATATTTTGATTTCTTTTATGATTTGTTGGTTATTCAGCAGCATGTTGTTCAGCCTCCATATGTTGTAATGTCCTCTCAGATACTTCTGAAACAAGCTCAAGGGCTTTGCTTTTTTTTTTTTAAGGCAAATAAGTATGATAAACATTTGCTTTATGATCTTCTAAAATATAATGCTTTAGTAACTGACTTCCAGTTCTTTATGAAAGACCTATTGGACCCATCTTCCTGGAAATAGGCTTTCTTTCTACTTTTATTAAACCATCAAGGTCCACCCAACCCACAGTATAGGGGCCAATTCCACCTGCGATAGAGTAATGCAGCAGCTCCATTCTGTGGGTTCATTCTCACTAAGAAGGAAGAAACCACTCACTGATTGCACATGGTCACCGGTATTTCCAATGACACCTCCCTGGTCCAGCTAAGACCAGATCACTGGATTTAAATAGCAGGCGTGTGGAATGAGAACACATTATTTGTGAATTTTACCCCATAACTTGCTTTCATTATTTGTGGATTTTACCCCATAACTTGCTTTCTCTGTCAGATTTCCCATCTTTAAAATAAGGCTGAATCCGTGTTTGTCCTGAGAACCTCCTTCACAGGGCTGTAACAAAAATCAAACGAGAGCACAAATATTAATAGGAACCTACAGTGCTCTTCACAGGTTAGGGCCTGTTTCTGGGTAAATTTTGTTAAATAACTATAAAGCATTANTTCCCACCAACAGTGTAAGAGGGTTCCCCTTTCTCCACACCCCCTCCAGCATTTATTGCTTGCAGACTTTTGGATCGCAGCCATTCTGACTGGTGTGAAATGGTACCTCATTGTGGTTTTGATTTGCATTTCTCTGATGATGAGTGATAAAATTATATCTTTTAATTACTTACAATTAAATGGATACAACTTCCTTTGACTTTTTCTTAAAAAACATTAGGTCTCAGATCTAGTAATTTGGGAATTTTTAATTGTGCTTGACAATCTGATGATCTCATCTTTTTATAAATAAAAAGACCAAAAGAGAGCTGTCTGCTTGCAGTAAAAGCCCAGACGATTACACATACTGTGTCCACCACCAATTTTCAATGGAGCCTGTATCCTAACTCTGATTATGTTATAGTTATGTGTCTCCTCCTGAGGTCCCTAACTCCTGACAGCACATCATGCCAACTACCTCTCCAGTGTTCACAGCAGCAGACTGTCTTCTTCATTGTCTCATGAACCTCTTTTTTTTTTTTAAAACCTCTTTCAAAGTGCAAACCAAGTTTGGCCAGGGTTTCTGAGTCCTCCTCCATCTCCTCACCATCATCTCCTGCCTGGTGATCATTTGTCAACTGAATAAAAAGCTGAGCCTACTAAACAAATTATTTGATGAGGTTAATGAAGAGTGTGGAAACCCATGTAACCTTTAGGGGGAGGATGAAGAGTAGGAGGATGAAAGGCTACCAGTGTTTATATATATATATACACACAATATATATTTACTGGCAAGTCCATTTCTCAAAACATCAGTCTCAATACTAGAAGATATATGAAGAATTTGATTTAGTTCTTAACTCCTCCTGCCTAGGCGAGGGCAGTTTCCTCACCCTGTACAAGAGTTTTCTACCATCTCAGATAAATCTAAATTAAAATGAACTTAGAGCTGCCCCCTGGAGTCTGGAATACAGCATGCCCTAATTAACAAATGACTTGAGTGGAAAAAGCAGTTGCCCATAAAACTACCCTGCAGATGGTGGGCAAGAGAGGGGCTTCTGGAGATGGTGTCCTTAAATTTGGTCTTTTTAGCATTGTGTAGGTAGTGGCAAAGGTTGAGGAAGAGGAAATGCTATCTAGGAGATTAAAAAAAGAAAGAAAAAAAAAAAAAAAACTCTCCCACTGGTGAGCTTAGAGGTAATTGAGAAAAAAGTTTCACCTCTAGGGTTCCCCAGGGACTGGAAGAAAGAATGTCCTGGATTGAACTAAGCAAGAACTCACTGTTCCTGTCTCTTCTCCTTGGAACACTTCTGCCCCACTCCCAAGAAATACCAGACAACAAAACTGCTCAATACTCTTTTCACCTGAAAAATTGTGAGTTAAGAAAGATTACATCATCAGCACCTTGCTCTCTCTCTCTCACACACACACACATACACACACGAGATAAGGAGAAACTGGCATGTGTCCCCAAGCCTCATACTTCAACCTTAGGTGAGAAACTTTCTGACAACAAAATGTATCACAGGAATGCATCTTCTTTAATAAAGAGTTCTTTTACAGGAATAATTATGAGTGTATGTGTAGCTAATGAAAACCAATAGATTACAAACATAGCTTAAAGGACCACAGGGATGGGGGCTGTTTCACCCTCAATAGACTGCGGCAGATGAGGAACTGGGTTCCTGAGATTTTTCACCTGAGGCCATGGCCTCCAGTTCATGTTCTCAACCTGTCACATGAAGAAGGCCAATAGCTTTGCTCATCAAAAATGCAATTTCCCACACATGGAGAGCAATAGCACAAAACTATTTTCTTTCATTGCCAAATGAATTGTGTTTGGTAATCTGAAAGCATCATAAATTGCAGAGACACAGACCCATGAAGGGACCCATGAAGCCTTTTATGCAGGCTGGGATACAGACAGAAAACTGTGGATACAAAGGAGCTGGACGTTGCCAGTATACAGAGGAAGGATGCAGATCCTGGGAGCGAAGTTCATAGTCTGATTTTCAGGACTGCTTTTTTGTTTTCTTCGGCCTTACTGTGTGGCTTTTGGGGTCGTAAGTTCCCCAAACAGGGACTGAACCTGGGCGCCGGCAGTCAAAGCACCAAGTCCCAACTACTGGACTGCCAGGGAAGTCCCAAAGTTTGGCTTTTGACCACTTTACGTGTTCCACCAAATGATTTCCTTGTCCTACATAAGCAGATGAATCCATGTGCAGTGAACAATCCCCTTTCACTTACACTTTGTTAGGAATTTGCAATGATTCTCCATCACCAACCATGTCAATCTTACAATCCTGCCTTGAATGCAAGGCATGATGTTGAACTGGAAAGAACATGGCTTTAGACAGACCTGGATATGTACACTATCAAATATACTTTCTATAAAATCGGGCCAATAATACTAAATCTATAGGGTGTTGGAAATTTAAATGACAAAATACATACGTGAACGACCTGCTTAAAACTTTGTTGGCCTCATCTCCATAACCTGACCCTACTCATCCTATCTTAGTCCATTTAGCCTGCTATCATAGGAACACCATAGACTAGTAGCCAACAGTCTATAAACAAGAGAAACTCCTCACAGTTCTGGAGGCTACAAGAGTTCACGATTAGGGTGCTGGCAGATTTGGCGTCTGGTGAGGGCGCACTTCTTGGTTCACAGTTGACCTTTTTTCTGTATCCTCACGTGGTAGGAGGGGTGAGGGAGCCCTCTGGGCCCCTTTTAAAAGAGTACTAAACCCATTGCTGAGTGCTCTGCCCTCATGACTTAGTATTCTCCCCAATGTGCCACTTCCAAATACCATCACAATGGGGATTAGGTTCAACGTTTGATGGGGGAGACACAACCATTCAGTGTACAGTATGACCTTCCTCTATCACTACTCTTCACCCAAATTCTATGCACAAGAGGCAAGCCAGTTTCCTCCCATTACCTCCTCCCCAGGCCGAATGCACTCCCAGCTCCATATTTCCTTAGTACTGGTTCATCCCCCCTCATCACTCGAAGTGCCTCCCTCCTGCCTCCCTCCTGCTACCGGACCCCACCTCCACCTCTCCTCCATGAATCCAGCTCTAGTTACTATGAACCCCAAGCCCCTGATTTTCTCTCTGAAAAATCACTGTACTTTCAATCCGTGACACCCAATAGACAACTTCATTGAACATTATCATCTGCAGTTCATGCTCCCGAAAAGCAGGTATCAGTTCTTATACACTTTTTATGGACCCTATAGCACCTTAAAAACTGTGAGTAAAAAGTGAACATATATGCACTTTATAAACTGTAAAGCAGTATATATGTGGAATATATTCTTACTTGCCATAAACCATGGAGGTTTGACTTCTTATTCATGTTAAGATCTTAACAGTACCTACCAGTTGAGCAGGACTTCCCTGGTGGCTCAGCTGGTAAAGAATCCGCCCTCAATGTGGGAGACCTGGGTTTGATCCCTGGGTGGGGAAGATCCCCTGGAGAAGGGAATAGCCACCCACTCCAGTATTCTGGCCTGGAGAATTCCATGGACTGTATAGCCCATGGAGTCGCAAAGAGCTGGACACGACTGAGCGACTTTCACTTTCACCAGTTGAATAAGGGATAGAAATTAGGCCAAGAATCTGAACTTAAGTGTCCAAACGGGTGTGACAGTCATCAGATGAACCTGACATGACAATCTTATGCAAAGAAAGGGAAAAAAGGAACACCCAAGTAGTCACTGTCATGGGTAGGGCAGACCCTGTGGGGCAGCATGTCCACTTAAAGGCAGAACTCAGCCCCTGGCTTAAGGTTTAAGCTTTACCAAAGAAAAAAAAAAAAACTCTAGTCAGCTAGGGAGTGAATCAGGCAGGGTTCTTTGGAGAAAATGATGCTAACATGTATTACTCGTGACAGTTAAAAACCTCAATATCACTTAGCTAGCAAGTTGAAGGACAGGCTTTGAATCCACTTCAGAGGCTGTCCTCTTAAATACTTCATTCTAATCCATTTCAAGACTTGGTGTGCTAGACCATAAATCTGGCACCATGGCAGCCCAGGTACAGGGCTTGAAACTTTGTGTCCTTAGAACCACCTTACTTCACCTGGGAGCTCTAGTTTCCATACTGATACACAACGCTGCCTCTGTGCCTTGCCTTCTTGGTGTGACACATTGCCCTACTTGGACATGATCCTAATTTCTTATCTTAGTTCACACTTATTCTCTGCTGGTCTAGGGCCAGTAGTATCCTACTTCTACTACAAAACTCCAATAATGCAAGGGTTCTGCTTATCAGGACGGGATCTGAAAACGGAATGAATCGCAAGGGGAAGCCCAGGCAATAAGCTGGACAAACACAGCACAGATATAAAAGCAGAGAGGAGATAATTAGGTTAAATGATAATATGAGGACTCACCCTAACGATGGGACTACTGCCTTTATAAGAAGAGGAACAGACATCACAGCATCTTTTCTCAGCCTTGTGAGGCTACGACGAGAAGGCAGCCATCCCCAAGCCAGGAAGAGGGCCCTCACTGAGAAGTAAACCTGCTGGCACCCTGATCTCAGGCCCCAGCCTCCTGAACTGTGAGCAGTAAGTGTCTGCTGCTGAGGCCACTCAGTCTCTGGATCATGTTATGGCAGCCCGAGCTGACTAATATATCTAGTCTGATGGAATACAGAAATCTTACATCCAGTCCCCACCAGGATCTGCCTGAGAAGTTTTCACCCAAGCAAGTTCAGTGGAATGTAACACGAGATGACAGCACTTAATCCTTAGCATCAGATGGAGGTCCTGGAGTTCATTCATGATGAGATGAACAATATCAAGGGAAAAGATCTTGCATATACAAAGGGAGGACGTTAAAGGAAAAGCCAGTAAAGTACATGGACCCCTCATAATGATCGGCAAGCTGATACATGCTACACAGCAGAAGAGTTCCCTTATTGACAAGGAAAGGCCCCATCCATTTGCCAGGCCTGGTTTTGGCTGGCTCAGTCTGGACAGTGCTGGGCCCTGGGGCGGTGGCTGCATCGTGCAGAGACCACTGTTTTCACCCAGAAAGCACCAGAACAGCAGAGAACAAGGACTATTATTACTAATAATACCTCTTAAGTGAATGGTAAAAGAAAGACATTTCCTATTTTCTTTAATGCTAAGGACTAGATGCCAGCGGTAGGAAAAAAGACCCAGAAGGGAACGTTTATTTCTATCCCATTTCTATAGATGAAATGGTTTTACAATTTTTTTTCCACTAAAACTCCTAGGGGAGAGATCTGTTGACATCACCTATCAGTCCAGGACCAAGAATTACAACTTAGATTGTTCTTCTGGTTCTGCCACCTACCAGCTATGTGACTTTAAACAAGCCACACCAGATCTCGAAACCTCAGTATCCTCATTTAAAAAAACAAACAAACAAACAAAAAAAACAGTGAATTGTATTTTCTTGGCCAATCTCCTGGGGTTGCTTTTAATAAGAATGTAGATGCAAAAACATTTAGTCTTTGAAGCACTATGTCAAAGAAAGGGTTTATTTGCATGAGTACCATGAAATCAAAACATCATTTCATCAAGTTTAAAGATCCTTTCAGATGTGTGAGCCTGTGCCCTCTTCCTCTGACCAACCACCCAATATCACTTTTGGCCTCTGTTAGCCCAGAACCAGTGGCCTCTGGGATTAGATGGATTCTGACCTATTAAGTATTTTTTCATTTTTCTCCAGTTTGGTAAAATTAATGATTTTGCTCCCTGAAGCTGTGGCACACTGGGTGGTTTCTAAATTTTGGCAGCATCTGAAAAAATTTCTGCCTATTTAGTTGGCATCAAATTCTTAATGGTACTTAGTGGTTCAGAATTAATTCCTCCACCACGGATTTATCCAGGACATTCCATGCCTATTTATAATTTTCTCAGAACTCCTTGATTCATAGCATCACTCCAAATCCCTAGGCTGCCTCTCTTAACTTAAAAAAGGGTTTTAGTGGCAATTATCAAAAAGCAGCATCCCAACTTAGCAAAGCAAGAATGACCTTGGCAGAATAAAGTCAAGAACATAGGAAGAAAGCTATTTGTATACCTCAGCCACAGAATCAACTAGAAAGGTCTTGGAAACACAAAAATGCTAAGGTTCTTTGCTAGACACAAGTTCAAATTTGCATTCCTGCTTGTTCAGGTATATGTCATGATCCCAAGATAACCAGACTTGATACCATGAAAGTAAATCTACTTTTAGAAATAAGCTTTAGGGACAAAACAAAGTAGTGCCATCTCATGAAATTAGGAAGTCCCAGCCTTAACAAACTTGAGAAACAGAGATGGGACAGACCAGTGACTGATGACTAAAAAGTAAACTTGCCCATGAAAAGTCAACCGGATAGGGAAACTGTCTCATTGTTGGAAACTACATAGACCCATGTCTTGTTTTCAGCTCAGCATCACTTCATCTCTGTGCCCCAGGTTCCCAATGTGTAAAACACTGATAGTTATTCAAGCCTCTCTCTGAACTTTCGCTATAAATTTCCCCATAACTGTGTTTTTGTTGCACTGGACAAGAGATTCCTCCAAAGACCTGCTGAACCGCAGGTCTCTCGCTCTGCCCCCTAGCGGCTGGGTGCTGCACCTGCTGAGATCCTAGCGTGAAATCCCACCGCCTTCCCAAAACAATTCCATTCCGCTGGGAAGTTTACAATGGAAAGAAATGCTCTTTCTACTGATTTTACAATGCCAAAACATAAGCAGATTCACGGGAGTTTAGTGTCTTAAGGCAACTTAAAAATGTCAATTACTTTTTCAGAAGGAAAAAATTCCAGAGAAAGTAAGGCTGACGAGAGTAGAGAGAAATGGAGCTTGGACTCTGGGGCTCTGCCTGCCCCACTCTGACCCTTCAGGGACAGCACTAAACATGCATTTACAGTCTTAAATTATTGCAGGTGAGGAGTATGGCTAATCGTCTAAGATAATCCCTTAACTGTACAATGCTCCAACCCGCCCCCCAGCCGCTTTTCAAATTTAACATAAAATATATTCTCTACTATGGTCATTATCACAACATTTATCTGTCTGCTTAGCAGGTATGTATTGTACAAATTTGCTGGAGCCCAGATAGGTTTGCTGGATTTCCTCAGAAAATGACACTGAAGAACTCAGAATGGTATTCCATATACATCCACGCCCGCATGTGCGTGACTGCGGTGCTTTGGTGTTGCCCCTTTCCACTGAGCACAACTGTAGCTGTAAGACAGAAGGGGAAAGCAGACAGAGAGTAAAAGATGAAAAGAAAAGGATGAGACACACCTGCCTTTGGAGAGCCCACACATCTACCAGATGAATTCACAACAGACAAATCATAGGTAGCCCAAAAGCCAAAAACAACATGACTGAGGATCCTCCCCAGGTAAGAACAAAAATCAAAATCTGCATGTGCTTAAGTGTATATACACATCTGCAAATAAGCAGATGCACACACAAGAGGCACAGGTATGTCTCCGCACATCTATGTGATACACAGACAGAAGTTCAAAGAAATGAGGCGAATATCTTCTTATAAATACAATGGAATGGTTATAAGAATGCTGATCGGCTGTAGCTAAAAAAAAGGGGGAGACAATCCTCTGGAAATCACGAATACTCTAAGACTCAACCTGAATGCAGACACTTAAGCTCTCAGCTTTGCCATTAAAGCTGGGGCCTAAATTATTGATCTCTTGCCTTTATCAGCATAACAGTCACGTCCCAGTATCGAGATCTAAGTACACTGCAGTCCCTCTGCTGCAGCCACTGAAATAATTAGGAGAAATTCTCATTAAAGGAGAGTGAAAGGTTCAGACACAGAGGCAGAGCAAGGGGTCTGGGAGGGTGTTTACTGTCTTCCACAGGGTCGAAAGATCACTGGGCTCAAATCCCTGAGCAGTGCCCACAGATGACAGCTTATCAAAGGGAAAAAGTACAAACAATTCACACATGCGGTGGCCCTTTCTGGTGTGTTTACATCTGCGAGAGTCTGTGTCGGGTCACAAACAGACTGCCGAGAAAGCGCCGTGTTCACGTGTGGTGGGGAGGCTTGGGGGGACAGAGCTTGTACACTTGGTGTGTCAACAGGGGAATGAGAGCAAAGAGAAAAAGAAAAAGGGGAAAAAAAAGAATGGAAAACAGCCCGAGTAAGAAAAATACATGAAAAATAAATAAAAAGAGACATATTAATAATGGAAAATCCACGGTGGACTCCCTTCAATTTAATTTATTCATTCTTTGAAAGTACAAGGGGCCCAGGGAAGTAAGGAAAGGTAAGGCATATGGGCAAGCCCGCACTTTCTGATGAGCTCCCAGTTGGCTTGGTAGAGATGCCAGGATAATATACACCAGGATTCAGACACCCACACTCACAGAAAACCTTTACTCTGACAACGAGGCTCTCTATTGACTTGAATGCAGATTTCACCAGCCTCTTACTCTCCCTCTCCACTCACACACACACACACACAATTCAGCCTGTCACACATGTTCCCAGAAATGGCCCAGACTTATGAGAAGAGAGCAAAGGACAGAGAACAGCCTTTCACGCACTGTACTGATGGAGGGAAAGGGTTATGACAGGGGAAATTAAACATGAAGCAAGTGGTAAAACAGTGAGGGAAGAGGGTGGTGATGAACAGAACCCTCTCGCTCAGCCCCGGGTGCGGGCACACGTGTGCGTGCACGCGCTCTTAAAGTTGGCTGGTACTGAACGTGAACGTTCAGCCATTTAAAGGAAGGTTCCAGCTCACCCAGCTCACCAGAACTGTTAGAGAGACCATTACCACAAACACTGGGAACATCTGAAATTGATTATTTTGACTTCGTTCCGTTAATGAAATTCTCCAGCAACCAAAACCTAGCCTTCAACAAATTTCTACATAATGAAAAACAAAAGCAAGAGCAACTTCACTGACTTAAATATATATATACATATATATGTGTGTATGTGTGTGTGTATATATATATATATATATATATATATATACACATAAAGAAAAAGGACTATGTGTATTTGCAATGTATATATATTTATTCGGTGCTCCCTGTCGGTGCAGAATAATTGAGCCAGGCTGAATCTGTTCCCACCATTTTGTGAGAGTGGAGATATTAGCATGGACCTCACATCCCATAAGGAGCACCACATCATTAAATGTCTTGGGCTGGCGCATTGGGAAGAGAAATGCGGGATGTCACCAGCTGATAGGGAAGAAGACTTGATGTTATTTATTAGGGAACACTTACCAGAAACTGCATTTTCTCCATTTGCATTAGATACGGCACCGCTGCCTTTGCAAAGTGCACACAGCAAGTGGACTCGGGCAGAAAGGGAAGGCTCCTTCCTCGCCCCTGCCCCCAGGCTTTGTTCACTGTCCCCTCGGCCTCCTTAGGTCTACAGGGCGCCTCACCCGACCACCTTCGGTCCCTCTCTCTGCTCTGCTCCCTACTCCATTTTTCTGCCCCACAGTTGCCTTGTCGCTCTGAAAGCCCATTTCCCACCCGTTGCTCTGGGTGGTGTCAACATATTCAGCTAAACCCCTTCTTTCTGACCCTGAATGCTTTCAGTCAGCCGGCTATTGAGATGTCAGGATGCCTACAAGGAAAGGCCATCCCATCAGCGCTTGTAGGTGGATTTCCCCTAAATTCAGGAATTACCAGGAGTCACCCCGGGGGTGGGAGAGAGGGCACGGGGTGGAGAGAGCTGACATACATATTTTTTAATGAGAGTAAGTGGAAAACTGAGTTAAGGCTTCCAGTGGAAGTGCTGAAAATTTTCCACTAGGGGATTCTCCTGGAAAGGGATTGTGTGTGGAAGCATAATTGCTAGATCCCTGCCCCCCACTCTAAATTCCTCCCCAGCATTTCTGCTCTGCAGTCATCAAAATAATCAGGAAATTTGCTTTAAAGATGCAAGCCTCAGGCCATCAGCTCTCAAAGAGGTACGAGGCTATTTCCCCTGGATCTCCCAGAGGGTGTGTTATGGTAAGGGAAGAAAACCAAATAAGCCTTCTCTGTCATAGCAGTTCTTAAGAGCCTCGGTCCTCCAGGGCAGAGTCTGGCTTCCTCTCTTGACTACCCACCACTTCAAGAGACCCTTGACTACCCACCACTTCAAGAGACCCTCATACTCCTGAAGCAGTCAAATGGACAGGAGGAATTCTCTCCAGCCTCAGAAAGGGTAAGCAGGTAGCCTAACCTCCATACCAACAGCAATTATAGAACTGGGAGAGGAGGAAAGAGTTGCCCTTGAGGATCCAGGAAAAGCTCCCACGTGGCTGTAGCAACCGCAAAAGGCAGGAAGTGCTGGGAGGCTGTGAGCACGCGTGTCCTGGGCTGAGGGTACAACAGTGAATTCCCTAGAAGTATGAGGATGTGCAGTGTGAACTCAGGAAAGGACAGTAGACCACAGACAGAAGATGAGTGTGACTCTTCTAGAGAATTCAGCTTCTAAAAAGGAGGCCTGGAGTTAGCCCTACTTCTCCCCAGGGAGCAGAAGAAAAAAGAAGAGAATCCGAGGATTTCTGTGAAACAAGTCCTGCTCACCTGCGATACTCACATCTGCTAGGAGAGTCTGCCCAGCACCCCCACCATCCCCTGCATCTTTAGGGGGCACCCCTTACCCCGATCCCTTGCTCCCAACTCCCTAACGCAGCGGCCTCTCCCCCACCTAAAGAAAGTGGCCGAGTGTAATTATGCAGAAAGCACCACTGGAGCTATATCAATAAGACAGACGTCTGTTGTATCATTCTCTCTCAGTAAGGCATTTCTTCTCCCCAATTGCTCATATAGAATCATAGCCTAATAGCATCCCATTAACATAATTGCCAACACAACTAGTGTTCCGTGTCTCAGAGCCATTTACTTACTTTACCATAAAGAATACCAAAACAGCCCTAAAATCACAAAAAGGAGGGAAGAAGAGGGGTGGGTGCTGGGGAAGGCAAGGGAAAAATGTCCCCACTTTATATTCCCTTTGCTCCCCAGAATGGGGTTCCAAAATGATAAACACAAGAGCGCCTCTCTCATCTGCAGGAATCGTAACACAGAGCCTTCCTACCAGACTCCCAAGCAGACGTGTGCTAAAATCTAAACGGATTCTGCCAGGCGAAATGAAATTCCCATTATTTTTAATTAATCCTTAATTAAAATATATTACTCCGCAGATTCCGCAAATCTCTCTTAATATGCAAATGTGGCCCATTCAAGGATATTTACATATCATTAATTAAAACGGCACATTCTTTCAGTCTAACAAGCTGAGGGGCTGTGGCTGCTGCCACGTTGGCGCGAGGAGCCCGTCCTGGCAGTGCCAAGCTCATCTGATAAAAAGACGTCAAGCATAGGCTGCGCCTGGGGAAGGTAAAGCAAAGGGGAAGAGTCCATTATACTTTGATGCTCTCTACAACAAGGACTTCAAATATTATCTTGGGGCCTTGGCCAAGTGCTTTTGGCAGGGCTCTGAGTCTCCCTGTTATCTACACCTACCTAAAGATCACCTTGGGACCCAGCCCAGCTTGGCATTGGCTGGGAGACCACGCGCACTCAGGCAACCGTGAGTCACAGTGGAGGTGGGCTGAGTGGAGGAGGATGCTGGCATGGAAGAGAGGATTTGTAGACACTTGTCCAATTGTTGCCATGGAAGTGAAGTCCTTCTGAGCCTCAAGGTCAAACCCGCCCCTACCTCCCTCCAAGTCAAGACACAATCAGGTTGGGTGGGGAAAAATGAAAAGGGACCCAGTACACCAACCCCTTTACCAAATGCTGAGGGTAACAACAGAAGATTCCTAGTGGGAAAGAGTCTCTGGGGTGGGACTTTGTGTTGGATTTCATGGAGCCCTGCAAAGGCAAGTTCAGGACCAGGTAGCCAAAGGTTGACTATTGGGAACAGGTGATGGGAGACACAGTTCTTGGCCAAAATGTAAGCGGACAGGAGGTTAACCGAGGAAAAGCATGTCGAAGTGGACACCAGTTACTGTTTCCACAGACAAGCCTTATCAGTCAACAGTACTCCAACAGTACTCCACATGCCCCCAGAGGTGGATGGGGGAGCCAGGTGTGCACAGCCAGGAGGAGAGCCTGCTGGCCGCACATCTCTCACTGTCTGGGCCACCTGAGACCAGACAGGCCTAGAAACAAAATTCTGGGCGAATAAGCTGCACTTACCGTAAGCCTTGTCCTGACACCTCTGGGAACCCCCATATCTGAGAATCCCAATCATGGAGATGAGGCTAGGCGCTTGTACCAGCTAAGTGAGTCTTGCATACATCATTCAAATGGGCATGATTCATTCAAATCAGCAAAATTAAAGCTGATTATGTACCATACACATTGGTGGTCATTTTTTCACTGTTGAAAACAAAAATATGAAATCGTTGAATGCCAAAGGTCTACTGTGCTTAACAAAAAAACTACTTATCAAATTATGACAGAGGTCATGTCCATATGGTATCTTCAGGCTGAAGGGGTGACCCAAAGGATCTGAAATATAGCTCAATGACCATGACCCAAGCCTCCTGTCTTGGCCCAAATGCCCTCTGCTTCACTGTACTCTGTAGTCCCATCAGAGTCAAAGTTATTGCTTTGCCAATATTTATTTTTTTCAGATTATAAACTTCTATAAGGAAAGGACCTTCGCTAAAACATTGCACTGCTTTTTCCTTAGCTCACAGCCACATAAACATCAGAACTAAATACACAAACCTACTGGATGATCAAAATGAGATCAGTAAGAAAAAGGAAAGGTCTGAAGGCCAGGGGTTCATGAAAGATGGCACCATGGGCCTGAAAAAGCCTTCAGAAGCAGTGTCAGTCTGGATGGGGAGAGCCACAACATTTGTAAAAGATTAACTATAGTGGGTAGAACCATCCCAAGACAAACATGGTACCATCCTCTCTTCTTAAGGTGTAGCCTAGTACCAAAGCCAGATTCAAATCTCAGCTCTACCCAGGACAAAATGCATGACAAAACCAGTTACATAAAATCTCTAATCAGTTCATTCGACTGAAAAAAAAGGGAATTAATGCTGTCCTATGTTGAGTTCTACGAAAATAAAATGAGATAGTCTCAGCACATAATCAGGACTCAATAAAAGGTAGCAATTATTCAAGTTCCCAGCCCTACCATTAGCCAGTCTTGGCCAGCAGGGGTCCCATCTCGTGGTCCAGCTGAGGTCAGTATGACACAACAGGGTCTCTGGTGGGACACTGGGCACATGGGCTCAGATTGAGGGGCAGGATAAAGATGTCCACTAGGGATCAGGGCTCCCTAGAGTCTCTGTTTAGATTCAACTATAATGATGTCTGCAAGCTTCATTTCAACTCTCAAGTCCCCAAGGCCGATGCTCACCCCTCCCCACTTTTTTTGTTCACAAGTCATTTTCAAAAAGTTTATTTTGAAGAGAAAGGCAGCAATTATTAAATTATTATTTATTGCTTTTGCAGGGGGGAGGGAGAGGAGAGCAAATGCCAGGACTTTAGCCTAAAATCTCTCAATTTTAATATCCAGTGACTCTTAGGAATCTTCTCATTCCCATTCTTCTTCCTTCATATTTACTTCACCTCCTCTCCTAGCATTACTTCCTGGTGGTCTCTGAAGCTGGTCTAGGGACATTTCCATTACTAGAATGGCAACAACAAAAGTCCCACAGTTCTACTGAGCTTATCAAGCTGCAGAATATCTGCTCCATCAGCCAGAATCTGTTATCAGGCTTCTTAGAGCAGCCATCATTATTTCATTTTTCTTTCTCAGACTAAACTGAGAAATGAACACACTAGTACATTAGAACAACATAAGCATTAGCTAAATATATCACTGAATCATTGAAACCCTAGGCATATTTATACAAAAGCATCAAATAAGAATATTGATAATCATGGACTTACACCTCCTTTTAGCATTCATAAAGTGTCCACTGAATGCAGAAATGAACAGAGCCTTCTTTCCGTCCAGCTTCCAAAGCTGCTGGGAAGAGCTAAACTGCCACATGGCAGTTGAGAAAGCCCCAGGAGAGTGCCACTAAGTTAGACACACACCTCAAGATGATGACAAATGGGGGCCTCCTCTGGGAGGTGAGGCATCCACAGGAACAGCAAACAGCACCCAGGACTCACACCATGCTCCTCAGCTTCAGCTGGTCTCAGGTACCACTGTCTCCTAGAGCTGCCCCAAGCTGAGGATTCTGAAACCCTGTTATTTGGATTCCTGATGTTTTTGAGATATATAATCCAGATAATTTCCTAAATTATGAGTCCCATCTCACCAAGGTCAAACCATAAGACTTAACACTGCATATTCCCTTGTAACTAGGTGCAGGCAGATGAAATGGGTTCCGTATTTCCAGAAGGCTCATGAAGACTCAGATTTGAAGAGCAGCAGTTGCATTCAGAGGAACTTTTGGCAACCATGGGGTTGAAGCATGTGGTTCTTCAGGGGCAGAAGTGGCTGAAACACTGGCCTTAGGTACAAGTGTCCTGACTGCCGACAGCAGAGACAAAGGCTGCCAGGCTCTCCAGACATTCTGTGAGCCAACTAGTGTCTCATGCATTTTAAAGATTAAAAGATCCAAGATCTTTTAATACAATTTTTCTTCTGCTGAGAGCAGCCAGTGTATGACTTTTATTGCAACCAAAACTTGTCACCAATACAACTGTACCATCAATATAAAAGAGATCAACAATGCTTTCTGCCCAGTTAGACAAGAATTTTAAAAGTAAACTACTCATGGACTTCATTACAGGACTGAAACACCCTTGGGAAGGTTCACCTGCCTCCTCCTCCCCCACCCATGACAAAAGTCTCTTTTCTAAGATCCCACAACACAAATTCCAAGTCTCTGTCCCACAAAGCACCAGAACAATGCAGACTGATGCCAGGACCTGTCTCGCGCAATGAAGGTTCAAGCCCTAAACCTTAGCAGACTATGCTGGTACCGTGCCCCCTGTAGCTACTACCACTGCTGCCACCTGTTACCAGAAGCAGCTTCGATATCTGACCAGAGGGAACATCCCCCCACTAAAAACCTCCCCCATCTTCACACAGGAAGATAAACAGTTTCAAAAGGTCAAGACAGCTGGACAAGGTCCCCAGCTGGTTAACATCAGCTCATATTACAAAGGAAAGACTTCATTACGCAAGAATAAGGGAAAGCTGGACCTTCTAAACTCCATGACCTCAGTTCATCTGTTTCAGCTGAGACATCCGTGTCCTCTTTGCCATGTAGCCACTTCCCTGTTACATGGATTAATATTAAGTAATTCATAATGTTCACCACGGGCAAAGCGGCTGCTAGCTTCCCATTCACAACGCAGCCTTTTGCTCTTTCAGGGTTTATCTGTCATGACTGGGGAGACTGTTGGAAACCCTTTGACAAAACCATCAGGCATCATTCAGCAGGTGCTCGGATTCCCACACACAGGACCACAAGCTAACTTTCTTCAACACTTGGCTTCTGGGAAGAGCAATTAACTTACACATCATCTGATTAGTCATAGCTGTAGTATGAAAGGTGGCCTGGAGTTCACCCCAAACTTACCTGGCAATTGGTATTTTACTTAAGGCGCCAACACATTTCACCATACTTCCTTAACGTAATTATTTGCATAGGACTATGATGGATAGGATATCATACCAAGAGCAATACATTGCAGAGCGCTCAAAAAGGTGTTTGATGATCTCATAAATGTTTTAATTGCAATGACAGACAGGTGCAATCATCTCATTAAATGTAAGTATCTTTGATATAGCTTTACTCTAAAGAACACACAGCGTGTCAATGATAAGTATCTTTACTTGCAGGGCCTAGATCAGGCAAGCTACGGGTCAGAGCCCAAAGCACAAAATGTCAAACAGGCTCCATGTTTCATGAACAATAACATATTATTACATGAGGTCATGTTGTACCCATGGGGAGAGGAGTCCCACCAACATACCTTCTGCTCTGTTCAAATCTCAAGATGAAAGACTTACAGGGAAAAAAAAAAACAAAAACTTTAGATTTTGCTGAAGTCATCCCTTTGGCTGACATACACTAAGGCTGTGGCTTCTGGAAAACATCTGAAACTTACAAAGCCAGGCACGACATATTTTCACAAGCTGTGCTTATGTTAGCACCCATGCATTTCTATAATATCATAGTCAACTTTAAAACATTTGTGTTTTAGAGATGTAGTTGTTTGTAATAACACAATAATAAAAGGATAAGGGAGGGAGATAGTTCTAATTCAGGAGGAAGAAAAACTACTTCTAATCAAAGTCCTGCACATTAACCCTCTACTACCCAAAGGAAATCAGTGTATCTGTACCACCACGTGTATGTATAACATAGAATGACAATCTTCACATCATAAGGAGGTAACTGTGGGAAGGGAAAGAATGGTCATAATTGCCAAGCAACCAAACTCCAGACAATTACAGAAGAAAACCAGTGCAATTTAAGTGTGGAACAAAAGCATCCCACTTCCAACTCAGCTGTGCAGGAGGCCCTGGTCCAGGGGATGGTCAAAGTCCATATTCCCAAAACCCATGAGTGCAGGGCTGCTCCAGGCTTGTCTGGAATGAATTAAACATATCTCCTCCAGCCCTGAGCCATCATGCATGACACAAGACCACTGTAACTGACCATGGAAACTCAGTATTGACAACACAGGCAACAGGATGCACCCAGGGCTTTCCAGGCTTCATGGTGTTCTATAAAGCTCCTATGAACTCTGCTTAAACCCTCTCTCCTAGAAGGCTTGAAGTTCTGGCCAAGATGAAAGTTCCAAAAACAGAGTAAGGAGGTATTAAAAGCAGGCTCATTCTTCAAGTCTGGGAGGAACTGATTTGATCGGACTTAGACACTATCTTAAAAACCATTCAGACAGTTAATGTTCTCATTGAGGGTATATTTTTTAGGTCTCCAGGTCTTTTTGTTTTTCACTCTGTAACCAACCTAACCACTCGTGCTTGAAGACATGAAATAAAAAAAGAGCTGAGGCTACTTAGATTTGAACATCCAATGAGGTGATGATGCTTATGTACACATTAACTAATAACCAAAAAATAAAATTACAAAGGTCAATACAAGAAACTGGCTGACAGTGAAATTGCCAGTGACCCCTGGACCACACTGAGGAAACAGTCTAAGGGCTGTCTCTGTGAATTGTGGATATTTCTTGGACATGAACCATTGGGACTATTACCCATCACGATAGATGGAATGTCCTTCAGACACACAGGAGCAAGGGGCTCTGTTGGTTTCAATCACAGATCCTCAACCACTGGCCCTCCTTTGCTTTCTGACTACTACAGATGCTGAAGAAGTAAAGCATAAGAAAATGGCAGTAGGGGGTTCCATTGATGAAGAATGTAGAGCCCAATGAGGAAGAGCTGGTAGCTATAGAGAAAAACAGAGAAGAGTTTTCCTCTCTTGGCTATTTCCAATCTGGGTTGCCTTAAACAAGGTGAACAGGCACAGCAACAAGCCGTGTGTTTGCCTCCAAGTGTGCTCAGCAATTATCAGGCTGTCTCCCCCCAGCAGAAGCATACTACAGGTATTAATCAAAGTGCCCAGCTCCACAGGTAAGGTAGGTAACCCTTGTGCTGAATAGAAATTTGTGGGAAGGAGTATATAAATCCTTGAAAGGGAATTAGTAGTATCAACAGCTGATGCATTATTTATTTAGAGGCACAGACCACAATCTGTATTATTGTTAGAACTGAAATGAAATACTGTACCGAAAAAAAAAAAAAAATCCCCCTGTGCTTGGTTTTCGAAACTCAAAGATGAGGGAGAATGCTGCAGTCAAGGGTAATGTGCATAAAAGCAGCACTGTTTTGTTAACCAAGGAAAGAGAGTGATGGCAGGAGGCAGCAGTACAACCACTAAATGTGACCTCTACACAAAACCACTTCCTTCTTCCTCTGCTGATACTGCTTACAACTGAATGGGGTTTAACCTAGTTGATAGGGTGCCCAGGAACAACAAGTTAATATAAAGGAAGTTTATGTGATGGCAAAGGTCCTTCACTTTATCCCAAGAGGAGAGTCCTGAAGTATCCTTGACCTTTCTCCAATCTCCCCAGGCAGGTGTTCGGTCTTTTTTATTAATTAATTTATTTATTTCTGGCCGCATCAGGTCTTAGCTGCAGCACGTGGGCTCTTTCACTGGGGCACGCAAACTCTCTGCCTGTGGCTCACGATCTCCATAGCATGCGGGTTCAGTAAGTTTCGGCCCTCAGGCTCAGTTGTCCCATGCCATGTGAGATCTTAGTTCCCCGACCAGGGATCGAACCTGTGTCCCCTGCTTGGAAGACAGATTCTTAATCACTAGACCACTAGGGAAGTCACCATCCAGGTGTTTTGAGTCTCTCAGCCCTGCTGTGTCAGCTGCAACTGAGAGGCCCCAGTTTGCTGGCAGCCGCTTTCAAGTCCAGTGTTAAGTTCCCCAAGGCGCCAGGCCCCAGCATGTCCCGTGGAGGTAAGGCCCCCCAAGGCCTCCAGTCAAAGACTAAACCAGTATTTCAGGCTTAGACAACATTCTCTTAATATTAAAGCCAGGCACAATCCTTCTCCAGTTTGCGCACACTTTATTTTCTACCAGAAGAGCATGTCGTTTTCCCTAGCCTCATCTACCAGTCAACGTTTTGGGCTGCAAACAAGAGGAATGGACTCTGGCTCACCTACTCAGGGAAGGAATTTATTGGACAGATACTCAGTGCCGCACAGAATCAACAGGAAGTCTGGGGAACCAACCTCGGAAAAATAAGCCCAGGCAGCTGAGACCACAGCCAAAGCGCTGCCACGGGACGTCAGCTAGGAGACAGGCGCTGTGCGGCTGACTCTGGACACAGACCAGCCACCGCCACCACCCCCACCCCGTTCTGCCGCTACCTCGGCCGTACTGTCTGTAGCACATGGTTCCAATCAGCCAAGTGTAAGTGCTCGTGACCCTGCTCCTGGGGAAAAGGAAGGTGTTGGAGAAGTGTGCAGGTTCTGCAAAAGCCCCTCAATGGCAAGAGGACATTCTTCTCAGATTCAGCTCCTGCTTTCTCAGTACAAACCCCAACTTCCCTTTAGTCACTCAAAAGAGTCCTCTTTGTTCAGCAAGGAGTGAGACAGAATAGAAATAAAATATACAGTATATTTTCCCTCCTGTATAATGTGCTTTGGGTATTCAAGAAAATTATAGAGTTGCGGTTCTCAGAGAACTCAGGCATTCAAATAAAGGGAGGAGGGCTATATTCCTAAGGAGGAGGTGGCATAGAAACGCATGTTGCAGGCTTAGAATTCAAAGCGAAAAGACTTGTGGACACAGAATTTCCAATCATATTTCAACAGGACCTTCACCTGCCTCCCAACGACATGATATGAATCAATATGTAGCTTCAAGTCTGGACATGTCCATGGGATGTGGTTTCTAGAGCTAGAAACCACACACCTAATTTCCAACTATCAGGGGAAAGACTGTGTTGATATCACGCTGGTCATAGGTAGGGATGGAGGGGTGGGGATGGAAGCCACACTTTCTAAGCGCCTCCTATCCACCAGGCACTGCACAACACAAGTGCTAAGTATGATTGCCACTGGGCCGCCCAAAGGCTGTGATGAGGCAATTGTAAAGTTGATGCTAAAGGCCAGAGTTCTGGAAATCAGAACCTTTTGCTACTTAGGAACTGTGTGCACTTGACAGGTTATTCAGCCTCTGCCTCCTTTGTTTCCTCAGCAATACAATGAGCATAGTAAGAGCCTCTACCCTGAAAGGATGTGGTGAGCATTCAAACAAATAATATAGGTAAAGTGATTATAACAAATACCTAGTATATAGGCACTAATACTGGCTATTATTATTATCAAGTAGCTTTTAAAATCTCCATTTTACTGATCAATAATCTGAGGTTGCAGAGGCTAAGTATTCTGTCCAAGGTCATAAAGTGGGTCCATATATGCAGAAACGTAGCAGAATTGGAGTGTCAAACTCAGATTTGACTCTAAAAGCCAATGTTATTTCCATGACACCATACTGCATCCACACGCCTGGAATGTCAAACACATTCAAGCTGCTGTCCAGAGCCAAAACCGTAGTTCCACTGCTGTGAATGTTGAGGAACTGTCACAGCAATTATCTATATTAATAGATCTCTAGTATTTCAGCCCTAGCGATTATCTGTACTTGTTTGGGTCATTCTTAGAAAGGCAAGACTGGAATTCCCAGAAACCTTTAAAACCACCGCAGATAACAAGCAGTTTTCAGCTGGGTGCTCTGTACACACCAGGCTGACGAGAACCTTTAGAAACGACTCGTTCGCTTTCCTGGCCTTTGAGCACAGGGTCACGTTCACAAATCAGCTGAATCATGGCCACAGGATTAGAGTGGGTATACGGTCGACTGGGCTTTCTTTTTTGGTTCCCACCAGCTCTCTTTTTGTCCTTTTTCTTATCTATGGTTTGAGAAACACCACAAATTCTGAATGCCACTGTGTTTAAGAGAAAAGGGGACCGCCCTCTGAATTTTTAGGTCTCCGAATCCAGCTCTCACCTGTCACCTGCTCCCTTCTCCCCTAGAATGTGTCTGACAGCAGGACACAAATGCCAACCGCCACTGAAGCTGCTGGGGGCGCCTCTGCAGGGGTGCCTTAGCAGGTGGGCATCCCCAAAGCCACCGGAAGGGTGGGATGGCAGGTCAGGAAGGGGAGGGGCACTCGGAGTTTGTGTAACCCTGGGACTCTCTGTCCATCACCTTTCTTTCCCGCACAGCATGCAGGCTGCATGGGCTTAACCACATCGGTCGATAAAGCCACACAGATCAGAGTGAGTCAATGAAAGACAGTAAGACAACAAATCTAACGGGGGAAGGAAAAGGAGTATCTCTTTCCTCAAGCAGCCCATCAAAGTAAAAGTGAGCCTCCTTTTTACTTGAGCAGCAGAAAACAGACGTACCGGGCACACTCCTCATGCTGAACAGGGAGGTGTGATGTAAATGTTCCTACATCCCACATTCCACAGTTCAGGACCAACTAAAGTTGTTAACATCTTGTATGGATTTTGTGTCTAGTTTCTGCCCTCAGAGAACAGGTATCATCAAATATACTAAGACTGTGAAGTCATTGCTTTATTTCTGTCTTGAAGTAAATCTTACTTACACTGCATAAGCACTTACTGTTATTTTGATTTTATTGCTTCGATTAATCCAGTTTTAGTACATCATGATAATATGAGGTTTGGTTTACCATATTATTATTGTCTCCTGTTGAGATAACCGTCTCCTAATTCCCTGAAAGACAGCAGATGTCCCCACCTTCCCAATAGATACCAAAGGCTGACACATCTACTATATCCTAAAAATGCTTAACTGGAGCAGGTAGAAATATCAGTCACTGAAGTAAGTGTTCTTATGTCCCCCAGTCACCAAGTATTTCAGAAGCTTGTTTCTTGAAGTCAAATAAATAGCTTTTATCATTTCTCTGTATGTTCTTGTAACTTTTCCACCCTATGCAAAACAGTACCAATACACTTCACCGTTTTGTTTTGTTTACCAAACAACAGATCATTTGCTTATTTGGACTAGAATATGTTGTCTTAATATCATTGCTTTAGTCCAACATCCCACAAATGAGATTTTTTTTTCATTCTTAACACAGGCTTGGTGTCATACATATATAATCCACAGTTAACCCATTCCTAAACTCATTTGGACATCAAGCTCACCAGGGGATGAAAAATCATATCACCTATTTTTGACAGAGTATAATCATATATTATATGCAAAATATATAAGCTAATATAATAGTACAATATGTACCATTTATATAACTTGAGGATTCAAGATGCAGAACTGATATCCACCACCTCAGACACAATTAGTCATGTTATAAGAATTCCCCACACTTTTTAACATTTTATTGTCCTTTAATTTTCTATTTCACATTGTAAAGAGTTTTTTCCTCATTCCTCAGCATCCATCACTCAAATTGACACAGCATATCCTCCAGTGGCATCAAATGGCATGCCATGTTTCCATCAAATTCCAGACAGCTTTCTCCTTATAATTTATCTAAAATTAAGGGAATAGACGTGTTGTGGTCCTACACAGATTTGGGAATCTGTTTAGTGTTGAAATGCTATGAAGAAGTATTTCTCATAATTTAGTTTCAAGGGTGAAAATGTGCAGCATTACCAGTTTGCTGATCTAAATGAACTTAGATGAGGTGAATTCTATTATTATTTAAAACTTTCTGACTCTGTAAAATATGGACTAGATCCATTAGAAGATGGCTGTGGAAAAAATTTCCAAGAGACACACTAAGCATTTGCCTTCTGAATGATTATTGATTTGAGAAAGATCCCTGATCCTATTAGTGAATCAACTGTGACTGAGATTTCATCAGGACATACTCACTTTTACTACTCCATTCCTCAGCTTCCATACTGGTTCAGCCATGTGACCAGAGTTACATTATTTATATACTAGACCAAAACATATATGACATTTCTTACCACTGAGGAATTAAACCAATAGATTCCAGGGGTTTTTCATTATATTAAGAAGCCCACTCTCTTCTCATTAATCAAATAATGAGAATGTCTTATTTTCACTCTCTTAAAATATAATGTTTAAAATATTTAAGAGTATATACCTTATTAACTCCACTCTCTACTACAACAGTCAAAGAGGTGTACACTGTAACAGTGAATATTTGCATCACTTCCTTGTTCCACAAAATCTACTGATTCCAAAGGCTGTCACACCCTCATTTATCATCCAGAATCTTCATCAAGTCCTTATTAACAATGCATAGTTTTATTGGAGAGCTCGCATATCCAGGCCATGTAAAAGCCTGTTCAGTAAGGTTTACAGCAACTAAGCCACACAACTGTATACAATGCTTTGTAAATCTAAAGCCTGTTACAAACAAAACAAGAACTCATGACCCCAGTCAAGCTCCAGACCAGCAAACACAAAAACTAGAGCAGAGAGATGACAAAAGAAAATTCACCGATCATTATCAGAAACATTGGCATTGTCCTGACCGTCCCACGGGGACATCACCAGAAGTGGCTCATTTGGGGGTAGGTTAAGAGCAGTTCCAATGCTCCTGTGCCTCATCCATCTCTATTTATTCAACCTTGGACTTTTGTGCTCCAGAAGCCAGGACACGCTGTAACATGGTGCCCTGGAAAAGATAAGTACTAAAGGAAGCTGCTGGAGATGAGGAGAGGGATGTACTGAAGAGCAACTCCTTTTGGCTCATTCCCCTAAAGTCAGTTCTCCCCCTGGGGCTTCCTCTCCAGGGAGCCATCCCTGACCCATGGACAGCAAGCCATGTCCGAGGCCCTTCTTCCATTTCCCATCATCCTCTGCCCTCATCCCAATGATAATACACATCACCCACTGTTTCCCAGCTGTGAACTCCTTGAAGGCAAGGACTATTTTTCATTCCCAGTTCAATAAATGCTGCTAAATGAATATATGAATGCTTGAGATTCAGTTAACTGCCTCGGTTCTTCCACTGACCAATGACAACTGAGTATTTCCTAAATAGGCCTCATAGTGCTACATATTTCTCTTTTTGTGACTTTTAGAGCAGAAGGGAGAAGAAAACGGGACACTGGTGTGCTGCCCCAGAAATACTCTCAGACCATTCTCTCCCCATGTGGACCCTTGGGGAAGTATAAACATCACTAGGGAAAGTTTAAAGGCTGGCTTTCTCATCCCCATCCTTACAAACCCTTCTGCATCCTGCATCTGCTTACCCTAACCGAAGCTGTGGATTTAATGAAAAAAACCATCATTGAGGACATAATCATATTACATAACAAATTTTAAATCAAAGAAACCTGAGAACCAATGTTGCCATGATGTCAACTTTAACCAGAGCACCAAAGCCTGGGCCTCTTTTCTGTTAATTCTCAGGGACCCTGGAAACACACACACATCCTGCCTGCTTGGTTCAAGGTAAAAGCATTAGGCTGTATGTTAGGAAACCTGAATGTCCCTGCTATTATACATTAGCAAAAAACCTGTTTGCAAAGTTCTCCACATTGTCCCCATCTACAAAATGAAGCTAGTATATATAGCTAGACACCTCACTATTCATTGTGTTTATAGAATATCTGCCAGAGATTTCTAGTTTCAATCTTTCCATATCCTTGAATTATTCTCTACTATTTAGAAAATCATGGTGAAATTTCTCAAAAATAAAGTTACATGTTAATCTGGAGAGGAGCAGAGTTTTAAAGTCAAATTATCAACACAGAATGACAAAACCTCAAGGAAGAAGGGAAATGCTGCTCCCTCATCATACTTATTGTCATGAATAGCAAAGGACAATGAGCCAGAAAACGAACCCTAAGCAAAGAGAAGTTAAGTCCCAAACCATTTAAAGCGCCAATTTGTGGGAAGTATGTCCATAAAGCCTTTGTTCACCCCGGCTTCAGCTCTCCCATACCTCTTGTCTGGCACCCTGGTCCTCTCATTGAATCCAGGAGACTCAGGTCAACTGGACCACCATGTGCTCCAAAATATTTTTGAATATTTTGAATATCCTAAGTATCAAATAGTACTCTTGTCTGGAAAATCCCATGGACGGAGGAGCATGGTAGGCTGCAGTCCATGGGGTCGCTAAGAGTAGGACATGACTGAGCGACTTCACTTTCACTTTTCATGCATTAGAGAAGGAAATGGCAACCCACACCTTGCCTGGAGAATCCCAGGGACTGGGGAGCCTGGTGGGCTGCCATCTCTGGGGTCACACAGAGTCGGACACGACTGAAGCGACTTAGCAGTAGCAATAGCAACAAGTATCAAATTAATTTCAAAGATTTTTTTCCTTAGAGAAAAATCACAAGGGAGACTGAATAAATATATTTTGATACTTGGCAATAAAAGGGAACAGACTACTGATACAAGCAGCAACATGTATAAATCTCACACACAAAACTGATGATGAGTAATAGCCAGGCCCAAAAGTACACATACTGCATGATTCTACTCATTTAAAGTGTAAGAACTGGCAAAATTAGCATAGGATGAAAAAAATCAGAATAATGGTTGTTGGGGGTGAGAAGTGAGGGGGGGAAGTGACGAATTGAGGTAGAAAGGATCAGAAGAAACTTTCAGGGTGATGAAAACAGTCTAGATCTTAACTGGGGCACTGGTTACATGGGTATACTCACCTGTGCAAACACATCAAAGTGTATACTTAAGATCTGTCCATTTTACTATTTGTAAATTTACCTCAGTTTTTAAAATTCACAAGATTACTCATCACCAACCTCCTCCCACATCTGGCTCAATCTAGCAAGTACAAGGGAGAGAACACTGAATTCTGGAAACAGAGGACCTGAAATATAACCCCAGTCCTCTAACCTTCTAGCTTTATCACCTTAACATATCTCTACTCCCCATTTTCCCCATCTGCAAAATGGGAAAATCTTATTCATGGTCATTCCAAACAAAATACACCAGAGATAAATGCCAACATCATATAGAAAACTGCTTTGTAAATAGTATCATCCGATAAACAGAAGAGATCATGATTCCCCAGATTAGGGTAGGCGTCAGGAAAGGGTATCCTCCTCTGGGATAATGTTCATTTATGCAACGATTTTCTCTTTCTCCCATTTTGAAGCATGGGATTCTGCGGCTCCTCAGGCCACTGGCACATGGCCTCCACTTTTCCTTACACAAGGGAACATACACACTCATGCGTCCATAAGCTCTATCTGCTCTCCATTGCTCGAGCTATCCCATCTGCTTTGCAAGGTGCCCGATCTACATAAACTAGGAGGATCAATCAACCGGGCAATGAGAAAAAGGTGACAAACTGTAATCCAAGGCCAAGGTGCAAAACCCACACCAGGAGGATCAGGTCATTAGGTCCTGCGGAGAGTCTCGGCTGTCACCTCGCTCAGAGTGGACTTGGTCACAGGAAGTCACCTATCGGTGGCCTTCCCCTGTGTCCCACTCCCCAGCCTGCTCTTTTCTGGACAGTTGTTTACGCCCTCCCTCTTCCCCGGCTCTCCATTCTCGCCCACACTTTCTCTTTCTCTCCAGGCTGGGTTTAATTTGACACCTTGAGCTTTGGTAACGAGGTGGGGAGCGGAGCAGCCACAGCGGAATTCATTAGGCTCAACACTACAGGGCCCGCTCTCTGTGCGTTAATGACATCGGAGGGTAGGGAAACGAGACAGCCACCACGCGAGATGAAATAAACATGAGGACTGTCAGCAGTGACAGCCCGAGCAAAGGGGACAAGACGAGCCAGGTAGAGACCTTTCCCCGTCCGCACAATGCAAACCGACAGCTTGCAAAGCCCCGCTCCCCACCGCTGCCCCCTTACCCAAAGCTGAAGAGTGAGGAAGAGGTGGGGGGACGTGCATGTGCGGATGGGAAAGAAGCGGAGAAAACACAATGAAATTACCACTGTTTTAACATACAAATTTCATTTATCAGTTTCATGTTGGCACAAACCAAATTTATCCCCCTCCCTCGGAGACAGCAGGCACAAGGAGGCTGGGGGCGGGCACGGGCTGCATGAGGCTTGGAGCCTTCCTGCCTTCCTCCTCCTCACCCCAAGCTCTCCTGGCTGATTCTCTTCTGAGTTAGCATCCTCCCCCCACCCCTTCTACCACTGTAACTCCATCACTCGCTGTTACTAAAGGGGCATGGAAGGAGGAAAGGAAGAAATAGAAATGCTGGCTTCTCTGCATGTTTTTTTTTTT